>JADRCD010176910.1:0-72955 GCA_019843815.1 Montemys delectorum
GGGCAGGTGATAGTGGGAACACAGTGGGCAGGTGATGGTGAGAACACAGTGGGCAGGTGATAGTGGGAACACAGTGGGCAGGTGATAGTGGGAACACAGTGGGCAGGTGATAGTGGGAACACAGTGGGCAGGTGAAAGTGAGAACACAGTGGGCAGATCATGAATTTTAGCAACATTGCTCTTTTTAGTGCTTTGTTGGATATATTAGTTATTGTGAGTTCTTTTAAAAAAAAATCATTGCTTTGTGTATTCCAAAGAATTTTGCATTCTGTCATTTCTTTCAAGTGACATCAGGCATTGGCCTCCTTCAAGAATTCTTTTAAGGATCGGGATGAGATAGTTCATGCCTCGTATCCCAGCACAGAGGCTCAGGCAGAAGGATGGTCATGAGTTCAAGGCCAGCCTGTGATACATTATGAACTCCAGGCCAGCCTGAGCTACACTGCGACCCTGACTTAGAAAACCTAGCATCTTATACTGTCCGTGTCTTTCTTCAGTATGTATCTTGTGTAGATGCTTTATAGACACCTTTCCAATGCCTTCCTCACCCTTTCCAAAAATGGAAACATAATGGAAAGTTCCTTTAAAAACTGTAAGAGACCGTATCTCAAACAGAATATTTGTTGAGTGCAAAACATCATGTCATGCTAGAAAGCAAAGAAACTATAAAAGAACCACACTAAGGAGACACAGGATCGTAGCTGGCCACCAAGGGCAGCAATGCATGTACTGAGGGGAAACCTTGTTTAAATATGTTTAAGTTCCAGCCTGTGTGATACTACACAAAGAAAAAAAATGAGAACAGCTTTTTGAAAACATCACTGGCTGATGCTAAGGAGCACACTGTAGAGTGTGAAAGCTTTAGTCGTGCCTCCGTATGAACCGCGCCTCATATAGCCGAACGGATAGGTGACTTTTTCTCTTGGTTAAATATTCTTCATGATAAGGAAAAGTGCCCTGATAGACTAGAAATCTCCATTGTATAATCTTTAGTGAATAAAGAGATTTAGATGTTGAGGATCAGTGCCTTCATAGATTAAAAAAGATAGTCTAACCACAACCACGACAAAGAGCATATTATCATCAGAACGTCAGACCTGTAGGCATCCAGCCCTGTTGACACCGGGTCCAGTGAGAATGTCAAGTAGCATGAGAATATACTTCATAAAAACTTAGTGTTGTAACACTATGGCAAATAGTCTGTATTGTCACAGTTAGGTTGTAAAGAAGAAAGCAGAAAAACAGAGGGGACCTTGTACTTTAAAAGTTACTTAAAAGAGCTATCACCTAATTGAGATATAGGTACCTTAGTTGAATTTTGACTAAAGTTAAGTCTCTCAAATTCTTCCTGATGCAACCAGGAATTCTGATGCCAAGAGAGCCATACAATTGGCTTTGTATCTGAGAAGGGTAGTAAGGTTGCCATTTATAAATGACGTTATCTTACATGTGTATGCTGAAATATCACAAACGAGAAGTTATAATACCTGACATTTGTTTAAGCATCTGTGTTTGTAATTCTCTAGCTGGATAGTGCTAATGCAAGGCTACTGTGCTTAACTTTCTTGGGTATTTGAAGTGTCCCCAATTGAATCTGGATAGTGATGGAGCTATCCTCTGACTAAATCCTCTAACTCCTTGCTTTTCTGTGGTTCTTCTTTAAGTAGAGCAAACACCCCGAGCTGTCTGGAGAGACTTGTAACAGATAACCATTGTTTTCCATCTAGGTTTCTGATGCAGATAATACCCCAGGACTGCTGGTTCTCCAAGGCCTGGCCTGTCTGAACACAGGTGCTCTAGACAAGGCTACAAAGGTTGGTGCTTTTCATTCAATGGAGAACTATTTGAAATCTAAAAGAGGGTTTGTGGATTTAGTTCAGTTGTACAGTATATGTCTACATAGTTTAAGGCCTGAACTTTGGTCCCAAGAACCAAAAATAGAGTAAAATTTAAATGTAAAATAAAATAAAAAAAAAAAAGCTAAACAAAACACCCAATTAAGAAATAAAACTCAAAAGCCATTTAAAAATATTTTGTTGTATTTTTTTTGTGTTTGGGTATTTTTCTTGCATGTATGTCCTTGTGCCATGTTTGTGCCAGGGTCCCTCAGAAGTCAGGAAAGAACATGGGATTCCTGATGGTTATCAGCTACCATGTGGGTGCTGGAAATTGAACTTGGGACTCTGGAAGAACAACCAGCACTTTTAACCCATGAGCCATCTCTCCAGCCCCCATTTGTTTTTCATGGCTATGGAATTGACAAGTGTCTCCTCCACAGATCATGGAGGACCTTGTAACCTCTTACCCTGATCTAGCTGAGGCTCATGCTCTTGAGGGTCGGGTTCATTTTACTAAGAAGGACTACGTGCAAGCAGAAATGAGGTAAGATGCTCCAGTAATATCCTACTTACTCTCAAAAACTTGAAATGGGCATGATGAAGGTCTAATTTTAGATTCTATGGCGTGTGTGTGTGTGTGTGTGTGTGTGTGTGCATGTGTGTGTGTATAATTTCACTTGTAGCACAGAAACTATAAATTTTTCTGTAATGAATTTCTAATCTAACTAGCTCATCATAATGCTTAGTTAGCCAATGTAATATTTGGCCCTGTACTTCTTAAAAGCTCTTCTTCAGTGACATAATTTGTTTGCTTATTATAGTCTAAATTTTGGAGTCATGACATGTTTTAGATTTGGGAGGGTTTTTGTTTATTTATTTTTTGCATATGGGTGTATTGCCTGTATGTATGTGTACCACATGTGTGCTAGGTAGTGCAGAGTTCAGATTATGGTGTCAGATCCCCTGAACCTGTAGTTACAGACAGTTTTGGGCCTCCATGTTGATACTGGGAACCCAAGTCCCCTGGAAAAACAGCAAGTACTCTTAACCTTGAGCTGTCTCTTTAGTTCCCACATTTGGGATTCTTGAATCACCTAACTTGATTGTTTTATTTTGGAGTCTCTTATGTCTTACACGCACACGCACATGTACACACACATTTTGGAATCTTTTATGTTTTACACACACACACTCATGCACATGTATGCACACACACGTATACATGTCACATACACATACATTCACATGTACAAACACATTTACACATTTCATACTCCTTTTCACTTCCCTTCTGTGACTTAGTTTCCAAAGAGCACTTGAGAAAGATGCTGAAGTTGCTGAATATCATTACCAGCTTGGATTGACATATTGGTTCATGGGAGAAGAAACCAGAAAAGACAGAGCAAAGGCTCTTACCCACTTTCTGAAGGTAAACCAGCACTACTGCTAAATGTTTCGGTTAGAGTGGAGAGTTGTTAAACAATCAAATGGTTTCAGATTAGTTATTTAAAATGACTAGTTACTGAAATTCCTTTTTGCATTGTATGTCTCATAGAAGAGGTTTTGTGAGTTTTCTCACAAAGAGTGAGTATTCTGTGGGTTTTTCTAGGTAAAAATTCAAATCCTGAAAATATAAAGGTGTCTGTTTCAGAACTCTATGTTATAGACGTCTTGCCATGGTGACTGTGGAAGAAACACTGTTTTAGCTGATGACTCTGTAGTTTGTAGTCCATGAGTCTAGATTTTTAGCTTCTTGTTTTTATAGACATTTAGCATCTATGTCTTAAATTCTGATCTTCTCAGGAGAGCATAGTAATTTGACAATAGCTTTAATCTCACATTTGTTTTACCAAAGAACTGTTAGTTTATTGTGTCTATTTTCTGCAGGCACTGTGGGCCAGCTTTCGCTTCTGTTTTAAATTGACTGTTTGGCATAATTCTATACTTTTAGTAGTCTTGTCTTTAGTGGGCTGTATCAGTGCACATATACGCTATGCGTTGAGGTGAACTTTTAACACTGCGCTGTCGATGTTTATTTCCAAGGCTGCGAGACTGGATGCTCACATGGGTAAAGTTTTCTGCTACCTAGGCCATTATTACCGAGATGTGGCTGGAGATAGAAGCAGAGCCCGAGGGTGCTACCGGAAAGCGTTTGAATTAGATGACAGTGATGCTGAGTCTGGAGCTGCTGCGGTTGACCTGAGTGTGGAGCTGGAAGACACGGTCTGTCTCGTGATCACTTTTGTCTCTTACTCTTCTACCCCAGGATAGAACTGGAAGTGGTTTTTATAATATACTTACTTGAAAGTTATCATTAGTTTTTCTTTTTCTTAGTTGGTAAAATAGAAATATCTTTGCACTTGTTTATAAACTACATTTTCTTTTCATTGGTAGATAGATACTGAATTACTTGTCAGTTTTCATGTGTGCTTTTATATGGCTATGCACATGGATGCGTGGCAGTCATGGGTATATGTGCATGAGTGTATGGGCCTGAGGTCATTGTCAGCTGTCTTTCCTTGATAGATATATTCTACTTTTTGAGAGTGGACTGTTCACGGAACCTGAAGCTAACTGGTTCAGCCAGGCTAACCTGCCACTGAGCTTCAGGGCTCTGTCTGGCCCCCATCCCTGTTCGGTAGTGCTGGGGTTATGAGGGCACTCCTCACCCCCAGATTTCACATGAGATCTACAGAACTGGCCTCAGGTCCTTCTATTCTAGCTGACTTCCTGATTTCTCTTTTGTTTTATTTTTTATTAAAATTCGTTTACATATTTCATTGTAAATTTAAAAAACTAGAAGTGGGAGCTGAAACTGCGTCTGAATCGCGTGTATATGTGTTCTGTATTTTTATATTTGGCACCCCTGACATTGATATTTTCTCATTAGGAAACTGCTTTAGCTATCTTGACTGCAGTGACTCAGAAGGCGAGTGCTGGAGCAGCAAAGTGGGCGTGGCTGAGGAGAGGGCTGTACTATTTGAAAGCTGGTCAACATTCTCAAGCAGTGGCTGAGTAAGGCATCTTACTATATTTACATTTAAACAGTGTAGTGCTTGCTTAAATTTCTTTGCTAACCACATGACCTTTATAAGTGGTTTCTTACCAAGATGCATTTTGAGAGGGAAAGGTAACAAAATTTACTATGATTAATTGGGTGCTTGTTGCCTGCCGGGCAGTAGAATTTAAAGTGGTCAAGGCGTGCACTTGGTTGAGGAGTTAGCCAGTTAAGTCTTTGTTGGCATCATAATTCAGTAGGTCCCTCAGAAGACATTTCAGTAATAAGAACTGAGTTCTCTGCTGTTAGTGACACTGATACTTGTTGACCTAGGCAAGAGAGACCTTGGCAGCTTGAAGGGTATGTTAGAGAGGCTTACATATGATTGATTTTAGTCATTTGGTTTTAACTGTATTTCAGGGTAAAAATATTGAGTGAAGATAAGTCATTTCTGATGTATGTTAATTTCTAGAGTGTAAATAATCTGATTTTTATAAGAATGAAAATTGATTAGAAGTATAAGCGTCCCTCTTAGCCCTGTATTTTAGGTATTTAGTAGGAGGACTGACAGGCTGGTAGACTGACAGAGAAACTAAGACATCCACTTATACTGATAGGTTAGAAAATGAGTTCTGTCAGATAATAAAGAAAAAGACATCATGGTCAGCATTTTCCCAAAAGAGCATTTTGTTCTTTGTTTTGTTTTGTTTTGTTTTTTTGAGACAGGGTTTCTCTGTATAGCCCTGGCTGTCCTAGAACTCACTCTGTAGACCAGGCTGGCCTTGAACTCAGAAATCCACCTGCCTCTGCCTCCCAAGTGCTGGGATTAAAGGTGTGCGCCACCACCACCCGGCTTGTTCTTATTTTTTAAAAAATAAAAAGAAAGAGGGAAGACTGAAGTACAACATTTGCAAATCAGAGGACGGATGGATGATTTCATTGAATTGCTTATTTTATACGTTCCTTTAGATGTGGATGTAGTTCTGTCACTTATTTCACTGTCTTAATTCTTCTACTGTTTCTTCAATGTTTAAGTTTACAGGCAGCATTAAGGGCAGACCCAAAGGACTGCAATTGTTGGGAATCATTAGGAGAGGCGTACTTAAGCAGAGGTGGCTACACAACAGCCTTGAAGTCTTTTACGAGAGCCAGTGAGCTCAACCCCGACTCCACCTACAGTGTGTTTAAGGTGGCAGCGATACAGCAGATCCTAGGCAGGTACTCGGAGGCCATTGCACAGTATCAGCTGATCATTAAAAAGAAAGAAGATTATGTGCCTGCCTTAAAAGGTAATTTCTTTTCAAAACTTCCTTTTTTAAAAATTTTAACAATACTGAACTATAAAACCTCCAACTAAATTTTCTCCCTACTTGTATTAAATAACTTGAAAGTAATACAATCAATAGCAAGTATCTGGAAAAAAATTGCTTATTAAATAGAATCTCTTGATTTGATTGTTTGATTTGATTTGATTATAAAAAGGTCAAGTTTTGTTTCCTCAAAAGCTCATAAGTGGTAATGTGGTAGAGATTTAACTTTTAGACAAACAGAACAAAAGCTATTGGACTCCAAATATATCTTCCAAACAAATTTCTCTGGTACTGTGTGTCCTAGGTAGGGTTTCTGTTGCTGTGAAGAGCGATCTCTTATAAAGGAAAACATTTAATTGGGGCAGGCTTACAATTCAGAGGTTAATTCATTGCCATCCTGGCAGAAGGATGGTGGCAGGCAGGCCACGGTGCTGGAAAAGTAACTGAGAACTCTATATCTGGACCTGAGGGCAGCAGGGGGAGATAGTAACACTGGGCCTGGCTTGACCATCTGAGACCTCAAAGCCTACTTCCAGTGACACACTCCTCCCAACAAGGCCACACCTACTTCAACAAGGACACACCTCGTAATAGTGTCACTCCCTATGAGCCTTTGGGGGCCATTTTTATTCAAACCACCACACTATGTTTTGGTATTTCTATGTTCCTAGAATATCTTAATCCTTTTTAAAGAATAATTCTTTTACAAGTTATAGTAGCTGTTTAAGTTTTTGAGAGTGTATATTACCCGTTCATAAACTGAAGCCTGTTATTTATTTGAGTGGCTCTTCTTCAGCTCCCGTGTTAGCTTGCAGCTGGAATCACTTGTCTTGTCTCCTCTCACCTCTCTCCCTTTTTCCATTTATAAAGCTTTCCTCAAGAGAAAGAAAGAGCTTACATTTATGAAATATTTACTGGCACTTGAGTTTAATATTTCATTTAATTTTTACTGAAGAGTTTGCTACACAGATTTTAATATGAAAGGTCAGCTGTTGTTTCTAAGCTGGCATCTGTCGTCAAGGCAACTCTGTACAGATAGCTTCCTATGTGTTTTAGTGCTTTTTATTGCAAGAGAACCTTGGCATTTGAGACCCTTTCTAAATGTATCACGATTGTATTTAGAGACAACTTTATAAAATAACAGTGTCTTGTTTTCCTGGAAATGTTCTTAAAAGAACAATAGGCTTATCTCAAGTTGATTCTAAGTGTTCTTTTTGTATATTTTAATGGTACACAACCTCCCCTGACTGCAGGTTTGGGAGAGTGCCACCTGATGCTGGGGAAGGCAGCCTTAGTGGATTTTCTGGACGGAAAAGCTGTGGACTATGTGGGACAAGCTCTGGGATATTTTACCCGGTTAGTACCATCTTTGGTTAGCACTCTTACTTGCTTGGTCATATAATAAAGCTAAACTTAGAATATAACTTTATGCCTGTGCTGCTAGATATAGCAGTTACTCAGACTGTCAAACATAAAGAATAGCAGACTTGCCAATTAAATCTGTAGCATATAAACTGAATTAATTTTGCACATGGAGAAAGAGACTTTTTGTGTTCTTTGTAGTGGCTGCTGTGCTGCAGAGAGGAGGGAACCAGCGGCCTCTCGTGGAACAGCAGCTCTGTCAGTGTCTTAGCGCTCTTTCTCCTGACTTTGACATGGTGGCGCTCTGCTGCACATGATAGAGGAGTGGAGCGTCACATACGCCGTATGCTTTACACTCATCATTAGGGTCTGTTTCTGCTTTTAGATGGGCCGAAGGTAAAGAAAAACAAGCTTTTCCATTAATCCTGAAGAGAAGCTGTAAGACAGAAGTAGCGTATCTAATAAGAAAGAATCTGGGAAATTTAAATGTAGAATGTTATAGAAGTGCAATATATTAGTGTTAGATGACTTTAAAAAGTCCACATCAGGGAGATGGCTCTCAGGTAAGAGCAGTTGTTGGGCAAGCATGAGGACCAGAGTTTAAATCCCCAGCACTCATGCTGGTGTGTCTGCCTCTAACTCTGCTGTTTTCGGAGGCCAAGCCCAAGAAGCACTGAGTCTTACTGGGACACACACAGGCAACAAGTCTATAGATTGTACTGGGCACAGAGCTGCATGCCTGTAATCCAAGCTACTCGGGTAGCAAAGGCAAGAGGAGAGCAACTTCAAAGACAGTCTCAGTAACACCCCAGGAGCAACTATACCAATAAGCTAATTTTTAAACTTATTTTTTTTAAAAAAAAAAAATTAAAGTTGAAAAGACATGAGTCTGGGCTGTTAAGAGGCCCTTGGTCCTGTGGAGGCTTGATGCTCCAGGATAGGGAGATGCTAGAGGGGTGTGGCAGGAGTGGGTGGGTGGGTGGGTGGAGGAGCACCCTCTTAGAAGCAAAGGGGAGGGGCACAAGCTGGGGGTTTGTGGAGGGGAGACTGGGAAGGAGATACAACATTTGAAATGTAAATAAGTAAAATAACCAAAATAATAATAATAACAACAACAACAACAACAATAATAATAAATCTATTGGTTTATTGTTTAAAAAAAAGGAATGCTACTTTTTTTCTTTTTCTCTTTTCATGTATCAACTTTAGAAATCTGATTAAGATGTTTAAAGGAATTTAGGAATAATTCCTAACGGCTTGTGACACAGCTCTTTGTGGTAGCTTAGTATTGTGATGAAGGAAAAAAATGCAAAATTTCTTGCCACATAAAATGATCAGTACCTCCCACCTTGCCTTTTTCTAGATCTTTTTCTTCCTAGTAAGGAGGTGATAGGGTATAGTTCTGTTAAGTGACCGATGAGACATGCACAGAGCCTGGCATTGCTCTCAGTCAGGACTGCGTATAGTGGTTCTGTTCTAAGGAAACAAAGTCCTGAGCTCCAGGCAGTTGGACACAATTTTGAAAGCCTTTGTTTGTCTGGCAGGGCCCTGCAGCATCGAGCTGATGTGTCTTGCCTTTGGAAGCTTGTGGGAGATGCCTGTACCTGTCTGCATCCTGTTTCACCATCTAAAGTGCATGTTCCTGTCTTAGGAGCCCTTCTCAGCCAGCGAGAAGGGCAAGAAGTCTTAAAGAAAGATGAGCTCCTACGTCTTGGAGGAAGGTGACGTATAGAGATTAGCAGTCATTGGCACTAGAGTTGAATTTGAACATCAGATTTTAAAAATACGTGTACCATTCATTTGTACTTTTCTGCAGGTGTTACGGTCGTGCATTAAAATTGATGTCTACATCTAATACATTGTGTGATCTTGGAATTAATTATTACCGTCAAGCACAACATCTGGCAGAAACAGGCAGCAGCATGAGTGATCTTACTGAGTTACTGGAGAAATCTTTGAATGTATGGAAATTTTTTATGAATTAAAAAAAAAAACAAGTGTTTTTATGAAAGATGTTATTAATACTTTGTTTTAACATTAAACTACATTTTATTTATATAACTGCTGATATTCAAGAAATAATTTAATTTCACTTCTTTTTAGTGTCTGAAAAAGGCAGTGAGGCTGGACAGTAATAATCACTTACACTGGAACGCTCTTGGTGTGGTCGCATGTTACCGTGGTGAGAATTGAGTAGCACTTTTTTTATTTCACAAGGTGTTTGTTTTCAAGCAGCAAAGTTCAGTTACTTTAAGTTCTATATGTTTCAGGAGTTGGAAATTATGCCCTTGCTCAGCACTGTTTCATCAAATCAATCCAGGCAGAACAAATTGTAAGTGCTCTGTGTGTCTACAAATAGAACTGCAAAATTCGGTGTAGTAGTTTACTTTTAAAATTAACTCATTTCGTGTGTGCAGGTGTGCCTGTAGACATCAGAGGATTCCTTTGGGATGGAGTTGGTTCTCACTTTCTGCTGTGTTGAGGAAGGGTCTCTCTCAGTTTAAAAATATTATACTTATTTATTGAGTGTGTATGTGTGCTTGTGTGTGATTGTATCAATGTGGTTGTTAGGACAATGTTGAAGAGTTTATTTTATTCTTTGCTAGCTTTATACATGTACATAAGATGTTTTGAGCGTATCCAGCTCCGTATGCTCTTCCCTTCCTCCCTCCTCCGCTGACCCCTTCATTCCCAAGTCCCCTTCCTACTTTCATGTCGTCATCTTCTCCTCTTCCTCTTCTTCCTCCTCTTTCTTTTTCTTCTCCTCTTCTTTAAAAGAACTATTGAGTTTAGTTGGATTGCTTGTGTGAGCATGGATACCGGGTTATTTGTGGAATATGGACATGCTAACAATGCTACACCACTGCAGAAAAGGGCCACCCGTTCTCCATTAGCCATTAGCTCCCTAGCTGGAGGTGGAGCTCCATAGCTCCTCGACGCTGCACTGTAGGATGCTGATGTACTCAGTCTTGTACAGATCTTGTGCAGGGAACCATAGCTGCTGTGAATTCATGAGTACGGCAGCCAGTGTTGTCCTGTGCAGAAGCCTGAGCACCCCCTCCCATCTTCCAACTCTTTCATTCTTTCTGCTGTTCTCTGACATGTTTCCTGAGCCTTGGAGGGTGTGCTAGAGATGTCCTACTTAGGGCTGAACACTGAACAATCAATTTTTTTTTTTACTACTTTTACTAGTTGTGAGTCTGTATTAACTGCTACCCACCGTAAAAAGAAGCTTCTCTGAGTGAGACTTACTTGTTTTTAAATGTCTTTTAGAACGCTGCTGCGTGGACCAACTTAGGAGTGTTATACCTTGCAACTGAAAACATCGAGGTATAATTAATTATCAGTTGTGAGAAATCTTATATGTGTTATCTATCCAGTATGTCAAATATCCTAGTTAATTGGTGGCATTTACTTTATTATGTTGAATAATGAATATGTAAGATTTATATTTCCTTGGGACTCATGAAACTTCTCGTTTTATATTTATATAAAACCTTTTCCCCTCCGAGACAGTGTCTTTCTCTGTAGTCCACACTAGCCTTGAACTCACTGTGTAGTAGCCATTCTATTACTTTAGCCTTGTTAGGTAGTTTTTATAGATGAAAACAGTTCTCTTATGAATTCATTTGGTAACAGCACAAATATAAGAGGTAACTAAGTGATAAAGACCTGGAGATAGAGCTTGAGATCCAGATAGAGATAGTGACTTATAGTATTATCACTTTGCAGGGGACCAGAGCTCTTCACCTGTAGAAGGATCTGTTGTACACAGAATTATTCGAAGACTGTAGCTAAAATATTGAATTCTAGTTGTGCTTTAGTAATGGAATTTTGTATTTATGTATATTCATGACAGATTTAAATTTTCTTATTGTATGTTTTTTTAAACCATTCAAGTTTATGAAATGGCTTGATGTGATATTTTTTTGCTTTTTTTGCCTAGCAAGCCCATGAAGCATTCAAAATGGCTCAGTCCCTTGATCCATCTTATTTATTGTGCTGGATTGGACAGGTAACAAACTTATTAACAAACTTATTAATATAAAATAGCTTCTATTAGTGCTAATGTTGATAATATTACATGTAGCATTTGAAAACTCATTGCATACCAATCATTGTGTTAACACCTTTGAATACAAAATTTTAGTTTATCTGTTGTCAATTCTTTGAGGTGTGGCTATTGTTATACTCTTTAAAGATGTAGACATTTAAACTCAGATGTTGTAAATATTGTGACCTAGCTGGCCACTTTGGACCCCATGAATGTGATTATTTGTTTATCTAAGAAATCAATCTAGAACTATTTATTAATAAGCTTGCATTTGCAAAGATTATTCACAACTACAAAGATTATATGGTTATTGTTTCTAATTTTCTATAAAGTCTTCATATTGGGATGTGCACTTATGAGTATTTTCTCTTTGACCAAGTTTAGATTTTTGTACTGCCAGATAGAATCAGGTTAATTGTTACCAGTCTGAATCTGTCACTGATTACTTTACTTTAGTCATATCACTTAAAAAATAGTATTGCAGGTGCCTGGATGACTTGTCTGAATTGTAATGAATTGCTAGATGGTTCAGCAACAGCAGCACCACATGCATCAGAAACCATTAGTTAAGGACTAGGTATGTCTCTTACTGTGGTTTTGTACCTTAGTCTAATTCACGTTGTCTGATTCGAGCAGAGATAGCAGGGCAATTTCCAGTTTCCTGTCCTCCTTAAGTGCAGTGGCACATGGGACAGGGGCATTTTGTGCTGTCCTCGGTATCAGGTATTAGACAGGGAGCACTGGGATTTGTCTTTCTGCTAGATGTCAATCTTATGATGAGTCAGTCTGGTCATGAGCTTGTTCCAGGGTATGTTGTGTTACTTTAGATTAATAAATACTAGCATAGTTACCTACATGTTAAATGTTTAATATTTTGAAAGTATTTTGTTCTCTAAAATAATTATCTCAGGATACCACTCACAGGCTTAGTGAAAAATTGAGCATGGAAGTGAAACTTAACTTTGCTTTGAAGCATACCGTGTAAATCTCTAGTTCTTCTAGAACCAATTATTATCATCATTTTTATTTCTTTTAAATTAATTAAAACCTTTTAAAAATTCTTTTCCTAGGCTCTTATTGCAGAGAGAGTTGGAAGTTATGACACCATGGATCTCTTCAGGCACACTACAGAGCTCAGTCTGCATGTAAGAATCTGAATGTTCTTCTTGGGCAGGTACTATCCTTGTTAACAAGATGGATAGAGTCTGGGAACAGTGCCCTCCCGAGGTGGAGGAGCAGGAGCAGGAGGAGCAGGAGTTCATGGTCATTTTCAGCTACAGAGCAAGCGTGAAGTCAACCTGAGCTACATTAAATCCTGTCTCAAAAAACCAAAACCAGAAATAAAAAGTAAAAGAAACAAAATAAATAGTGGCATAGTGGTATAAAGTGGTATAAAATGTTAACAATAGCTATTGTTTTTACTCTGTCTTAATGTAGATAAACTGTCTTTATGAGAAATATTTGTTTTTATCTTCAGTGTTTAAGCTGATGAAAAAATGTCAGTGAGATTACATTTTTTATTGATTTATTTTCCCGTTTATGGGTGTTTTGCCTGCCTGTATGTCTGTGCACCAAGTGTGTGCCTGGTGTTCATGGAGGCCAGAGGAGGGCATTGGAGGGCCTGGGACTGATGTGACAGACAGTTGTGAGCTATTGTGTGGGTGTTGCGAACTGAATCTAGGTCTTGTAGAAGAGCAGCCAGTGCTCTTAACCACTGATGTGTGTCTCCAGCCTCCACATTGAGATTTATTACATGTAATAAGAGTAATATTGAAAAGAAATTGAGATTATAAGAAAGGATGGACATGATGGCTGTAGGTGATAACTGGACTCTGGAAATACATTGAGTTAGTTTTGTTTAGCCTGTGGAAATGGTTCGAGAAGAGGCAAATGAGCCCATCTGGCAAGCTCTGTTTTTTACTCTTTATTGCATTTGATTTTCCTCAGGATTAGAGGAGCAATTTTAAATTGATCTCCACCATTTTTTCCCCAAGGCATCTTTTGGTAAAGGCACATAAGGAGGACTAAACCGTGATGCTATTGTTGTTGAAATAGGCTATTTTATTTCTTAGTTTTAATGAAATATTTATTTTCTAAGTTCAATTGTTTTTTTTTTTTAAGACTGAAGGAGCAATAGGTTATGCATATTGGGTTTGTACAACATTACAAGACAAAAGCAACAGAGAAACAGAGCTGTACCAGTACAACATCCTCCAGATGAATGCTGTCCCTGCGGCACAGGGAGTTCTGTGTAAATACGTAGGTAAGACCCCCTTGGTACGGTGCAGTATCACACTCCTGAAATGGCTTCATTCTGTTGAATTCACCCATCCTATGGTAAATATTAGTGTTATTCATATGCTAACCTGACGTTTTGTTGTTACTTGGAAGGAGTACAATTGTTAGATCAAAGTAATGACTTTGAAAAAGTGACTAATCCCCCCTTTATTACTTCCTGACCGAAGATGTCCTTGTACTAATGGAAGTGTGCTGAAGGCTAATGGTTCTGAGTCACTACTGCTGTCTCTCCTCTTTTCCGTTTCAGTGTGGGTACCAGACATTTTACTTCCTGTAGCTTGTACTTCATCTTTGAGGAGAAAGATCACAGTTTCCAAGTCACATAGTTATGGTTAGGAGAATTAGAAAAGATAAGATATAGGAGATGCCGAACCCACACCCAGGGATGTTACCCTTTCCTGTTAACTCCTTATTATCCTGGACAGTGTTGGAAACTGGCAGAGTGGTAAAGTTTATTAGCTTTACCTGGTAATAATTTCCTTTGTTTTTAAAATAAAACTACCACTCAGCTTTTTCTCTTCACTTCACAACTTAGTATTCACTCCTGAGTCATGAGGCAGACTGTATATACAACTGGATTTCATCCGTCTTACCTGTGATAAGAAAGGGAAGGCACCTGCCACTTAAGATTTCAGAGACATGAGTGCTACACAGTGTTAGGCTGGGCACTTGGCAGAAATAGTCAAGATAGAAAGCAGCAGCAGAATAACATGAAATAAGACCCAGGAGAGAAAAGGGTTCTACCTAAGAATCGACAGTCGGTTCTCTTGTGCCTTTAGTGTGTGCAGAGGGGTAATGCATGTTGGAACGTTGTCATGTATTGCAGTGTGCTGGCAGGAAGGACACAGCTAAGTCCCCTGAGATAAGGAAGTGTTAACTTCGAAATCTTATTCACCACTTTCCTTACTTTAAAACAACTTAAAGGATTTGTATAAAGAGGTAAATCTCTTAATAAAATGCAGATACCTAAAATGATGAACAAAATTTTCTAACAATTATACACAGCTGATTCTTAAAACAGTGGGACTATTTTCTTTTCTTTCTTTCTTTTTTTTTTTTATTAGATATTTTCATTTCAAATGATATCTCCTTTCCTGGTTTCTCCTGTGGGGGATAGAGGGGGGGAACCTGTTCCCTCCCCCTCCCCCTGCTCACCACCCCACCCTCTCCTGCTTACTAGCCCTGGCATTCCCCTACACTGGGGCATAGAACCTTCACAGGGCCAAGGGCCTCTCCTCCCATTGATAAACAACAAGGCCATCTTCTGCTATACACATGCTGCTGGAGCCATGAGTCCCACCATGTGTACTCTTTGGTTGGTGGTTTAGTCCCTGGGAGCAAAAATATGGAACGCTCCACGAATTTGCGTGTCATCCTTGCACAGGGGCTTTGCTAATCTTCTCTGTATCGTTCCATTTTTAGTATATGTGCTGCTGAAGCGAGCACTGGAACTATTTTCATAGACTTGTGTAAATGCTGTGTGCTTGGCCAGAAACACTAACACAGTAGAAGTAGAACAAAGCGAGAGTCTGATGAGCGTTTGCAAACCATCCCTGTCTGTCCTACTGAGGTCATGTAACAAGGTGTATGGAGCTTCTAACTCTTTTCTATGGTATCGTGATCTTTTAGGATATCCTTAGGGATTTAGAAAATGACTTTGACTATGATTTTCACCTTTTCCTCTGATGTTAAAATCCCACCCACCATGTAAGACTCTTATTTGCCTTGTACTTCATTAAACAACATAGGGGATATGAAAACCTACTCTTCGGTACTACCTTAAGTAAACTAGATAAGGTAAGGTTTCCTTAGTCCAGTGCAGTGCACTTTCAGTATTAAAATTGGAAAATACTACATTGAAAGTGCCTAGATTCGGGCTGGTGAGATGGCTCAGCAGTTAAGAGCACTGATTGCTCTTCTGAAGGTCTTGAGTTCAAATGTCAGCAACCACATGGTGGCTCACATGGTGGTGATGTGGGTCACAGATCAGGGCACAAAACAAATCCTCAAAGATTCTGTTTTAAAAAAAAACTCTCTTTGGTAATGAGATCTGATGTCCTCTTCTGGTGTGTCTAAAGACAGCTACAGTGTACTTATAATAATAAATAAATCTTTAAAAAAAAAAAGAAAGAAAGAAAGAAAGTACCTAGATCCATTTCTCTGTTCCTGGTGTGAAGTACTGAGTTATTTTATTTTTTATTTTTTAACAACATATAGTTTGGAATAGAGCCACCAAGAGAAAATCATTGGTAAATTAAATCATAAGAGATTTAATTGGTTAGCCCCCCCAAAAGTATGAAATTCTATAAGAACTAATAAAAAAATTGTAAAAATCCTGAACATAATGTTGAACTAGTTTTAACGGGTTATAATTTCAAATAATTTTACTTTAAGGTAAACATCTTTCTATTTTTTTAACCAAACATGACAAGATAAAATAAAAATGATCCCATTGAGGCTGAACAAAGCAACCCCACAGAAGGAAAAGAGCTCCAAGAGCAGGCACTAAGCTACGGGCTGGCGTGTGTGTGTGGCCCTGTGCTTGCTGCTTCATCCTCTGGGAGTTCATATGAGCTCTGCTTAGCTGATTCAGAGGGCCTGGTTCTGGTGTCCTCCATCCCCTCTGGCCCTTAGACTCTTTCTTCCTCTTCTGCTGGGTTCTCTGAGCTCTGAGGGGAGGGATTTGATGGAGACATCTCAGTTAGAGCTGTGTGTTCCAAGGACCTAAAGAAAACATGTTGAAATTATAAATATAACTAGAAACCTCATATAACTCCTCAGTATTATTCAGTGATTTAGAAGAATTATCAAAGATCACTGGGATATTCAAGAAAAATTAGACGATTATCCTTCACAATACCATCAATCGCAATAGGTAATCTCCTGATTTGAGATTCTGAAACAAGAAGAATTTAACTGTTATTTTTGTGAGTATAGTCAGTATGAATATACAAATTAATGATATTTGTGAATTTCCAGAAAGAATTCAGAATTCCGCTCCAGCTTTCACAATGTTGGGTTATTTAAACGAGCATCTGCAGCTGAAAAGGGAAGCGGCCGAGGCGTACCAAAGGTAGGCTGCTGTGTTCCTTTGGTCACTCACCACATTGTCAGTGCTCTTAATGTTTAGTCTCTTGGCAAAAGAACTAATGTGATTTTTGTCTCCTTGCCTGGTCCTGTATTACCTCGTAGAAGGTGATGCAGTTCTAAGTTTTCAGCTGTACTTTGGGTTCCATTGGCTGGGGGATTGGGGATCACAGATCAGGGCACAAAACAAATCCTCAAAGATTCTGTTTTCAAAAACCTCTCTCCTGTAGTCAGACAGGAAATAACAACATGAATATTTGCTTGACTTACCTTCTTATCTATCACATATTTATTTCTGTAAATAAATGTTTGTTGGATACTGTGTGCCAAGCAGTGTCCTTGGAATGAAAAATTTATCAGGGAATTAAAATAAACGAGGCCCTTTTCTCATGGAACTCTTCAATGGGAGATACTCAATAAGCTAGTCATATCTGGTTACTAATGGTTGCTAAGGAAGAATTAGAGTAGGCTCTAGGGGTCAGAGAATGGAAAGGTGCATTTTAGAGTAAGTGATAGCAAGTTCTCCCAAACAGAAGGAGTTTGCTATGTTTAACAAACAAGACCCATGCACTAGAGTGTAATGACTATCCTAGAGACTGGTAGGAAATGAAACAACCTATTTTTTCTTTATAAGATTAAGTCAGATGAAAATAACTATTCATCTCATGAGTAACTACTAAATAACTACTAAAAGAGCTGATTGCCTAGCTTTAAGGCACACCACTGTTTCAGATGTAAGTAAATATTCAAAAGATGTCTAGTCATGTGTAATGAAGTATCCCAAATAATTAACTACATTTTTTTGTGGATTCCCATGTAGTTCAAAGGAGTAATCACTAGATGGTACTGGAGGCTATACAATGAAGTTATTTTTTCAGTTGATGGAAGGTTTACTAAAAAAAACAAAAACAAAAACAAAACAAAACAAAAACCCCACAATTTTCTTCTCACAATGTCAGTAAACTTAGAGTAAATAAAATATAGAGTATAACAGTTAACACATAAAACTAGACAGCTTACAGTGTTTGCTATCTTTTTTTTACTGTACTCTTGTTATTGTAGACGTTGCTGACTCTGTCATCACCGTACTTCAGTCACATGGATACCTACCAGTCCTTTTTTGATTGATCATAGCAACTATATTATATGTTGTGATATTTGAGGCTTGAAGCATAAATAGTACATAAATTCAACCAGAAGTATACTTTTAATTTTTGTAGTATTTTATGTTTCTTGAGCAAATTGTTTTTCATGCAACATCAAGTAGATTAAAAAAACTTTTCTTGATGTTTCTCTTGGCAGACACTCTTTAAGAGAAAAGAAAGAAATCATTAAAAGAGTAAAGGTTAGCTTTTAGGACATTTCCCTCCTTGCCTACAGAGAACACAGTGGGAGAAGAAAATGTTGGCTTTAGCTCTTGGTAAATGTATTCTAAGCCCAGCGGGACCTCTCATCTTTTCTCTTAAGTCGTTGTCTTTTAGTGTTTCTGTGTGGGTGGCCTCAGAGCACATGAAAGCATTCCATTTTTCTGCCTTTCTACATAAATATTCTCAAGAGTGTCTTCTGTAAATATCAGTGTGTTAAAATATAACATGGATATGGTCATTGCTTATGTTTGGATTACAAATTGTAGAATATTTATAACTCAACATGCAACAATAAATGGCTTTACTTGTGAAAAAAGAATAAGAAGATTATCTTTCACTGACAATCTAAAATTTAAATATATTTAAGTGCCTTTGTGGTATGAACTTACTGAAATATGAACAAGTGGCCACTAATAGCATTCAAGAATTAGTAGAATTGAAACAAATGAATATAAATCTACGGATATAGCTCAGGAGAAATGTGTAAAATAAAATGTTGCACATACAGAATTCAAAATACCTTGTTCTTTTTTGTTTATGTTTTTGTTTTTTTTTTAAGGGCAACTGCACTGTTACAGTCGGCTGAAGACCAACATACTTACAATGTTACAGTAAGAAACTGGGGCAGATTGTTATGGTAAGGCTGTGTTTCCTCATTAATTTCATGACTCTAAATACTAGGGAAAATCTTGTGCCTACAGATGTGAAGACTAGTATCCAGAGCACTGGGATGCCTTATTCCAAGTGTATTCCAGAATGTGTTAAACTGTCTGTACTCTTAAAAACTAGCCTATGTGTGCCTTGTGAAGAGTGACTGTTGGAGCCCATGTTTTATGGACTGGACAGAGGTCCGGTTCTCTAATAGAAGCCTACTTAACTAGTTGGGGAATTGGGTTTATTCAGATTGGCTATATATTTAAATTGGAAATAAATATTATGGCCTAGGAGCTCCTTTGATATAGTACAAAAAGTTGAGGACAATGGGGCTAGGCTTCCCTTAGACGCTTTAAGTCTTCTGACTGAGAAGGACAGGTAGACAGTTGCTTTAGGGGGCTGAGGCTAGACCCCATAGCTAGAGCACAGATGGCTAGGGAGAGGGTTTGTGACTCATGGCTGATTTCTTAGGTCTATAGTTGCCCTAAATTTGAGTGATCTAGTTTGAAGTACATTAAATTGCATCTTGGTGCTTTTGGGTCAGTCTTTATATCTCCTAAGGAGCTGTACACGGAGGCATGTGGTAGCCAGTTCTTCCTATTCCCACCTTAACTTAAGCAAGTCCATTCATGAAGAATTTTGCTGGTTGCCTACTAAGTTTTTTAAGCTGTTATATTTTAGTGGTTGGTAGAAATAACTCTGTTAATTTCAGGGTTTTCTTGAAACAGAGGATACCTAGAATAAAAAACTAGTATCTCATCTTCTTAAGTTTGATGTTTCATATAGAGTATATGTCTTTGAAGAACATTTTACCCTTAATAGAAAATTGGCCATTTACTTTCTTTTAAAAAAAGATTGATTTTTTTATTTTTTATTTCATGCGTGTATGTATCTGTATGTATGTATGTGAAATGTGTGTCTGATGCCCAGAGGTGCCAGAAAGGGTTTGGAGCCCTTGTCCCGTGAGTTACCAGACTGTCCTTAGCCCCCAGTGTGGGTGCTGGGCACCGACATGGCTCTTCTGTGGGAGCAGTGTCTGCTTTAACCACTGAGCGTCACTCCAGCCCCCATTTGGTTTTATTTGGAAGTATCTTGAACATAGATGGTCATGGTACACAATAAGCTATAGTGTCTAAGTTGATGACTAGCTACCCTCATGTGTAACACATTAATATTCTGTCAGTTTGCCTCAGATTCCCATTTCAGAGACAAAGCCATAACGCTGATGTCCCCTTCCCCCTTTCCTTATTCTTTTTTCCTTATACATTTCTGAAATTTTTCATTTAAAGAAATATATATGTACATAGTTACAAATAATCTATCAAAAGATAGCCTTCTTTTAAAATTAGAGCTTAGTTTTATAATTTTTATCTTTATAAAACTAATATTTGGAGCAAAGGCTGCTTGGTGTTTTAACTTCCATTTATAACTTCAAAGATTAATATGGTTTTATAAATATTCTATACCATTTATAAGGAACTTTTGGATTATAGTGATAAATATCAGAAGAGTTTCAGAAATATTAATTTAGATAACACTTGGGGTGGGAGATATGGCTCAGCAGTTTAGAGTGCTCACTGCTCCTCTAGAGGACCTGAGTTTGGTTTCCAGCATCTATGTGAGGCAGCTTATAACCATCTCTAACTCAAGCTTCTAGGGATCTGATGCCCTCTCCAGCCTCCACTGGCACCCACATGCGTGTGATATAGACTCACAGAGACAGACACACGAGCGCATACATGAAAGATATCATTAGGTGATGTCAGGTGACCTTATGTGACTTCATGGAAGACAAATAGCCAGCTGTTTCCCTAATGCATGTTAGTTTTTCTGACTATATATTGAAACAAAACAATAAAATTTTCTCTGAGTTTTATTATATCAATATGCCATCCAAAGAGCAGGTGTACAGGTAAATTGTTTACAGGAAGGCTATGTTTTCACTCTTGACTAAATATTTATAACTTACTGAAGAATCTAGACCTATACTCTTAGAGTAATATTTAACTAAAATAGTAAATGTAAAAATTAGATTTTTCTTTAATAAAAGCCAACCTGAAATTGTTCTTATACTGGGATTTAAGTAATGTTTGTTAAGGAAAAACAAAATGCTTAAGAAAGTAACTTGAGTTTTGCAAAGCCATTCATTTTCACATATAATTTATGAGGAAAACATGTGTAGTCAGATCCATTCTATCTATTTGTGCCTTCTACTTTAATTCTTTACAACAACTTGAGCAGTAATGTATTTTATTTGCTGAATTACTATAAAAAAGGACATGTAGATAACTCATTAAATGTAGTTGAGTGAACCAGGGTAGCATCAGCCATTCTCCAGATGGTACGATTGTTCCAGAGTCAGTACCATGAGCCACAGTTCTCAAGCCTTCTTTCTTGCCCACTGTCTTAGTCAGGGTTTCTATTCCTGCACAAACATCATGACCATGAAGCAAGTTGGGGAGGAAAGGGTTTATTTGGCTTACACTTCCACATGGCTGTTGATCACCAGAGTTAAGTCAGGACTGGAACTCAAGCAGGTCAGGAAGCAGGAGCTGATGCAGAGGCTATGGAGGGATGTTCCTTACTGGCTTGCTTCTCTTGGCTTGCTCAGCCTGCTCTCTTATAGAACCCAAGACTTCCAGCCCAGGGATGGCACCACCCCTTTGATCACTAATTGAGAAAATGCCCCACAGCTGGATCTCATGGAGGCATTTCCCCAACTGAAGTTCACTTCTCTGTGATAATTCCAGCCTGTGTCAAGTTGACACACAAAACTAGCCAATACACCCACCAACGCCAGACTTCCTCTAAGCTGTGAGACAATCAAAGAGGAGTACAGGGTGACTGAACTGGGGGAACCCAACAACACAACGGTTGTAAGGGCCACCATGATCGGCATGCCCAGGGAGGTTTCTGTGCCTGACCATGTGGTCTGGTTCCTGTGCAGTGCACTCTTCTTTAACGCCTGCTGCCTGGGCTTCATCGCCTATGCCTACGCTGTAAAGTCCAGGGACAGGAAGATGGTGGGCAATGTGATTGGAGCCCAGGCCTACGCCTCCACTGCCAAGTGCTTGAATATCAGCTCCCTGATCTTCAGCATCCTTATGGTCATTATCTGCATCATTATTTTCTTTACCACCTCTGTGGTAGTCTTTCAGTCGTTTTCACAAAGAGTGCCACATTCTGGAGTCTAGCTGCCCTGTGTTCCAAGGCCCACATGTGACCCTCCCCCTAGGCTGAGGCCTTGACCCTTTGCCCTATGCGTATGCAAATGTTACCTTCACCTATCTGTCCACAGTGGATTCAATAAAGTTCGTATGGTGGAAACAAAACAAAACAAAACAAAAACATAGTTGAATGAGTAAGTCTGTATATTTTTGTAAAATCAAAATTAACATTTTTATCTTAAAAGTGAGTTATGCTTCCTTCCCAGCTCCATTGGTGACTATGACAGAGCTATCCAGGCTTTTAAGTTGACACCCCTTGTGGAGCTGGAGGACATCATCGGGTTTGCGCTGGCGTTGTTTATGAAGGGCCTGTATAAAGAGAGCGGCTCAGGCAAGTAATCATACCACTTGAACTTTTTCACAGAAATGTGATACTGTGATTGTGGTAGGGTTGCCGGATTTTAGTTCATTCCTTAAAATTTTAAAAATTTATCGGTCCGCCATCTGCACCCACGAGTGGAGGTTGTTCCACAGCCCGCTGTGCTCAGGTCGCCAAAAGAGACCTGTTCTCCCAGGAGTGCTTTCACTCCATGGTTGGGAGGTGAGATAGCCACTTTCTCTTCAATAACTGTCTGGAGCAGGCCAGCCAGGAGCTCTGGGAACACAGGAACAGTGCAGCAGCTGGGACAGGATCCTGCTGGCCCACTGTCTGCACCCTGAAGCTGAGGTTGGTTTTGGAAAGATCAGGAATTGAAGGCCCATACTTAAACATAGTAAAAGCAATATACAGCAAACCAGTAGCCAACATCAAACAAAATGGAGAGAAACTTGAAGTAATCTCACTAAAATCAGGGACTAGACAAGGCTGCCCACTCTCAGTATAGTACTTGAAGTCCTAGTCAGAGCAATTGGACAACAAAAGGAGATCAAAAGGATACAAATTGGAAAGGAAGAAGTCAAAATATCACTATTTGCAGATGATATGATAGTATATTTAAGTGACCCCAAAAATTCCACCAGAAAACTCCTAAACCTGATAAACAACTTCAGCAAAGTAGCTGGATATAAAATTAACTCAAGCAAATCAGAGGCCTTCCTCTACACAAAGGATAAACAGGCAGAGAAAGAAATTAGGGAAACAACACCCTTCACAATAGTCACAAATAATATAAAATACCTCGGTGTAACTCTAACTAAGCAAGTAAAAGATCTGTTTGACAAGAACTTCAAGTCTCTGAAGAAAGAAACTGAAGAAGATCTCAGAAGATGGAAAGGTCGCCCTTGCTCATGGATTGGCAGGATTAATATAGTAAAAATGGCCATCTTGTCAAAAGCAATCTACAGATTTAATGCAATCCCCATCAAAATTCCAACTCAATTCTTCACAGAGTTAGAAACAGTAACTTGCAAATTCATTTGGAATAACAAAAACCTAGGATAGCTAAAACTATTCTCAACAATTAAAGAACCTCTGGTGGAATCAGCATCCCTGACCTCAAGCTGTACTACAGAGCAATAGTGACAAAAACTGCATGTTATTGGTACAGTGACAGGCAGGTAGATCAGTGGAATAGAATTGAAGACCCAGAAATGAACCCACACACCTATGGTCACTTGATCTTTCACAAAGGAGCTAAAACCATCCAGTGGAAAAAAGACAGCATTTTCAATGAATGGTGCTCGTTCAGCTGACGGTTAGCGTGCAGAAGAATTCAAATTCCATTCTTATCTCCATGTACAAAGCTCAAGTCCAAGTGGATCAAGGACCTTCACATAAAACCAGATACACTGAAACTTATAGAGGAGAAAGTGGGGAAGAGCCTCGAGCACATGGGCACAGGGGAAATTTTCCTGAACAGAACACCAATCGTTTATGCTCTAAGATCAAGACTTGACAAATGGGACCTCATAAAATTGCAAAGCTTATGTAAGGTAAAGGACACTGTCAATAGACAGAACAGCAACCAACAGATTGGGAAAAGATCTTTACTAAACCTATATTTAATAGAGGGCTAATGTCTAATAAATACAAAGAACTCAAGAAGTTAGACTCCAGAGAACCAAATAACCCTATTAAAAATGGGATACAGAGCTAAACAAAGAATTTTAAACTGAGGAAACTTGAAGGGCTGAGAAGCACCTAAAGAAATGTTCAGCATCCTTAGTCATCAGGGAAATGCAAATCAGAAACAACCCTGAGATTCCGCCTCACACCAGTCAGATGGCTAAGATCAAAAACTCAGGTGACAGCAGATGCTGGAGAGGTTGTGGAGAAAGAGGAACACTCCTTCATTGTTGGTGGGATTGCAAGCTGGTACAACCACTCTGGAAATCAGTTTGGCAGTTCTTCAGAAAATTGGACATAGTACTACCTGAGGACCCAGCTATACCACTCCTGGGCATATACCCACAAGATGCTCCAACATATAATAAGGACACATGCTCCATTATGTTCATAGAGCCTTATTTATAATAGCCAGAAGCTGAAAAGAACCCAGATGTCCCTCAACAGAGGAATGGATACAGAAAATGTGGTACATTTACACAATGGAGTACCACTCAGCTATTAAAAACAATGAATTCATGAAATTCATAGGCAAATGTATGGAACTAGAAAATACAATCTGAGTGAGGTAACTCAGTCACAAAAGAACACACATGGTACGCACTCACTGATAAGTGGTTATTAGCCCAGAAGCTTGGAATACCCAAGATACAATTCACAGACCACATGAAACTCAAGAAGAAGGAAGACCAAAGTGTTGATACTGTGATCCTTCTTAGAATGGGGAACAAAATACCCAGGGAAGTAGTTACAGAGGCAAAGTGTGGAGCAGAGACTGAAGGAATGACCATCCAGAGACTGCCCCACCTGGGGATCCCACCCATATACAGCCACCAAATCCAGACATTATTATGGATGCCAACAAGTGCTTGCTGACAAGAGCCTATTATAACTGTCTCCTGAGAGGCTCTACCAGTGCCTGATAAATACAGAGGTGGATGCTGTCAGTCAACCATTGGACTGAGCACAGAGTCTCCAATGGAGGAGTTAGAGAAAGGACCCAAGGAGTTAAAGGGGTTTGCAGTCCCATAGGAGGAACAACAATATGAACCAACCAGTACCCCCAGAGCTCCCAGGGACTAAACCACCAACCGAAGACTACACATGGTGGGACTCATTGCCCCAGCTGCATATGTAGCAGAGGATGGCCTTGTTAGTCATCAGTGGGAGGAGAGGCCCTTGGTCCTGTGAAGGCTCTATGCCCCAATGTAAGAGAATGCCATGGCCAGGAAGCAGGAGTGGGTGGGTAGGTGAGCAGGGGGAGTTGGGAGGGGATAGAGAATTTTCTGAGGGGAAACCAGGAAAGGAGATAACATTTGAAATGTAAATAAAGAAAATATCTAATAAAAATTTATATATATATATATATTCATGTATGTTAATTCACAATCGTGTGCCTACTGTCCTTGGAAGCCAGAAGAGAGCACCTGGAGTTATAGACAGTTGTGAGCTACTGTGTGGCTGCTGAGAATTGAACCTTGATCCTCTAGAAGAGCAGCCAATACCATATCTCCAGCTCTGGGGTTGCAGTGTTTATTAAAATCTGACTAGGAGTCAGGAGCGGTAAAAAGCATTGTTCATATGTCATCTTATTAGTGTGGGATGATGATGAGTAATCCTAATGAACAATTTAAAGTGAACATCCCTCGGACATTTGAGGAGACTGAGGCACAGGTCTTTATGGTTGATGTGTAAGTTAGCATTTGAAAACAGATACTTAACTATTCTACACTGCTTAAATGAATTTTTTTTGATAAGCAAACGCTTCAGCTTTTGTCAGTAATATATTTTTATTTTCCCAAAAAATTTTAACTGAAGAAATTCTGATAAACATGGGCTCTGCCACTATGTATACAGTGCACTTAAATATTATCTGGTTGCTGAAGGTGGTGATCTGTACTAGCAGTGTGATCAGACATTCGTGTTTCCAAGTCTCCTTTTCTACCTAAGGTGACTAAGACCTCGAAGTATATTCTGCAGCCAGAAGGTGGGGATTGGTTTTTATTTTATTTATTTATTTATTTTTTTGGTTTTTCGAGACAGGGTTTCTCTGTATAGCCCTGGCTGTCCTGGAGCTCACTCTGTAGACCAGGCTGGCCTCGAACTCAGAAATCCACCTGCCTCTGCCTCCCAAGTGCTGGAATTAAAGGCATGCGCCACCGCCACCACCACCACCACTGGGCTCCATGGTAGGTTTTATTCTGTCTGCTTGAAAACAAGAGAACCGGGAAGAAGGAATTTCTATTAGATCTGTTTTGAAAAGTGGGGTTGGGCAGAAGAAAATGCCATGTTTTGTTAGTTAGAATCCCTTTTATATTTTGCTTCTTGTCCTCTTCTCTGTAATAGCCTATGAGAGAGCCTTGGCTGTTTGTAAATCAGAGCAGGACAAAGCTCACATCTTGACAGCTATGGCAATAACGGAATATAAACAAGGGAAAATGGATGCAGCCAAGTCATTTCTCTTCAAATGGTATGTATAGCTTTTAAGTACATGGAAGGAATTGGACCTGCCCTGTTCTAAATTGACTGTCACAAGTGGAGTTAAATATCATGGATTAATTCAAAGCTTTGTATCTGTCCGATATTGCCTATTTATTTTCAAGAATAATTGGCCACATAGACCATACATCTTTAGTAAAAGGAATCCTGAGCAGACCCTTCCCTCTTCTAGTTAATCTGAGGGAAAAAAGGTTCGTGTAAAGTATCTTTAAAGATACCTGAAGAACTAACATACTTGTGGTTTCTGAACAAGTTAAAATGAGAACCTGTGACTATGGAGTTATTTAAACAGTACTTGTTGAGTTCTTGAAGCTTGTTTGTCTTGTTTTAGAACGTTGGCTGTGGTTCTTCAGGAGCCGTAGCTGCTTAATACAGGCTATTTAGAAAGTGCTTACCAGTGAGGTTTGCTGCTCTTTTGAGTGGTACAAATCCTCACAGGACAGAAGGCCCCTCTGCACTTCAGGAAGCTTCTGGTTCCAGTACCATACAGAGATGCTCTCCTCTGTTTCTGTGACAAGAAACAGCATATGGCCTCCATGGCTTCCCCTCAGTCCCCAAGGGTGGAACATCTGTTACACTGGAAATCTCTTACCTCGCCTGCTCTGTCCTTGACTGCTTGATGTGCCGTGATGAGAAGAGGCCCTTGGAACCTGTATATACAAAAATGGAGAGGTTTCTGACCCTCTAAGCCATGAGGGAAATTGATGAGACCTTCAGAAAATGACTTCCTGTTACAACCCTGTGTGACCTTGCTGGAAAAGGCTGAGAACCCATTCTCTAGTGCCAGCCCTAGTGGGCCCTGGGTCTCCTTTCTTCTTCAGCTAGAAGCATGCAGGGTCAGGTTCTGTGCTGAGGAGACCAGGGAACGTCCTCAGTCTCTCAGCTGTAGCTCCTCTGTCAAGGAGAGCCTCCTGCTACCTGCCACCCCCCAGACCCGTGGTGTACTAAAGCCTGGTGCTTCTGGTGTTTGTGGTCCCTGCCACTACTGTGGGGCTGCAGTGCTTTCCTGATACTTTGTCCTACCACAGAGCAGCTGCCCCTCCTTAGCTCAGTCTGGGGAGGCAAAGCAGAGTGCTGGCATCTCTGATTTGCATCTTCTGATCTTCCTTTAATTAAATAGAGTTTTATTAAAACTAAACATTTTACTAAAATTGTTCTCATTATTTACCTAATACTGAGACTCAAAGAGGCCAGTTTATACATTTCTAAAACATAGACATAATGACTTGAAATGAGATTTGCCAATTTATGCTATGAAAGACCATTGTTATTTTGCTTCAGTCAGATAATTCTTATGTTTAAATGTAAAGGATTCTTTTTATATTAAGCATAAAATTGGCTTATTTTAATGAATGTTTAAGTAAATAGCTTTTTGTATTAAGTAAAACCTCTGGATAGGTATTAGACTACTGTACTAATGGCTAACAGACTATTAAATATTTATTTATAGCTCTATTCTAAAGGAACCAACTGCAGAAAGTCTTCAAGCACTGTGTGCTCTAGGGTTGGCAATGCAGGATGCCACACTGTCAAAAGCAGCCCTGAATGAGTTACTGAAGCATAGCAAACGCAAAAACGACTATCCCAGGTGCCTTCTTACGTCAGCAATTTATGCACTCCAGGGCCACAGTGTGGCGGTGCAAAGACACGCAGCCAAGGCTGTGCACAGGTGCGTCTGCACTGGGGGACTAATTGTATTTGATATGACTATGTTCAACTTTTAGGCTTTATTATGATGATAGAATGAAATGTGTGTCTTGTTTTGGAATCAGACTGCTTGCTATTTTGATGAGTTGATGAATTTTTCGTTTTTGAGGAGAAGCTCCACTTTTATAAGTGTGTGGCCTCTGTGAGTTCGAGGCCAGCCTCGTCTACAGAGAGAGTTCCAAGACAGCCAAGGCTGTTCAGAGAGACCTTGACTCAACAAACTGAAACAAACCAAAGTCAACAACAACAACAACAACAACAACAACAACAAAAAGCCAAAATGATATTTTACGGGAATTATTTTTATTTTCATATTTGTAGCTTTAATTTATTTTCCTTTATTCATTTATCCATATTAATAATCTTTGCTGATTGGGTACATTTATTTTTGGGGGGGGGGTGAGTGGGGTACACACACAAGTAGCATGTACTTGTGAGAATGGGAGAACAATTTGTGGGGTTCACTTCTCCCCTAGCTCATATGGTTAACCCAAATGGTTCCCATATCGTTAAGGATTCCATACATCAGAGGTTTTCAACATATGGCTCGCAACCTATTTGGCCAACCTCAGTCTTCAAAAATATTTACATTAAGACTCATAGCAACACCAAATTTACAGTTATTTAAAGTAGCAACAAAGTAATTCTACTATTGGGGGGGGTCATTGCACCATGAGGAATTGTATGACAGGGTTGAGAGCCTCAGTCACAGGGCAGTGCCTTAACCCACTGAGCCATCTCTCTGGCTGGACTAAAAGAACTAACATGAAGTGCGTTCCTTAAGAACTATTTCTCTTAGAGTTCCATCCTCCTCTTGTCTAATGGAGTTCATCCTGTGCCTTTAAAGTCTTTGTAGTTCGTCTTAGCACACATGCTGTGCTTCCTTAACTCTTCTTAGTTGTCTCATAATTTTGTCACCGTGATACTGTTCTCCTTCATGTTGTAAGAATATAAGAACTCTTAGTGTATAGAAAACAGTATAGTTTGTTTTCTAAAGTTTAAGCTATTTTCTGTTAAATATGGGCAATCAATATGATCTTGCTTAGGTGTCTAAACACTTTAAACTTGAGATACTTGCTGTGGGTTTGTGGTTAAAGTGACTCCCGTCTTTACAGCAAGCATTTTTACGTTCCCTCTAGTAACCCTGATGACCCTGCTCTTTGGTCTTTGCTATCTCGGATTGTTGCTCAGTACACACAGCGGAGCGCAAAGGTGAGTAACGCCTGCAATTCTGACAAGTAGCCAGGGGTGTGTTAAATATATAGGAATGTGTATATTGTTACACACACACACACACACATATATATATTTACATATGTATGCACAGAGAGAGACCACACACACATAAACACACACACACAGAAGGAGAGAGAGACAGACAGAGACAGAGACAAAGACAGAGCGAGAGTGTGAGAGCGCGACAGTGAACTTCACTGTGTAACTCTGGCTGGCCTGGAGTTTCCTGTGTCGACTAGGCTGAATTCAGACTTACAGAGTCTGCCTACCTTTCTGTTTTGAGTGCTGGAACTAATGGCATCAGCCACCACACCCACATCCACCTTTAATATATTTTTAAAATACAGCATTTTTTTTCTAAAAAATTGTAAGTACAATGAAGTAAACATCATTTAATCAATAATGATTTGCACAAATACTAGCCTGAGTACCCTCTGTGTACTTACAAACTGATGTGAATATTGTGAACACTACAAAGTAGGAGCTCCATCCTACAGCTGTATAATGCAGTTCATCCCATGCTTTTAAAGTTCTTTGCCTAAAAGTGTTCTGAAAATACGCAGATTATCTCAATTGCCTATATGAATAAGTAACATGAATAACAAATAAGCATTAGGGATTGTATTTTTAAATTCCAAAAGATGATTTTATTTAAAAACTGTCTAAAGACAATAATACAAAGATTGCTATTATCTAAAAATCTCAATATAAGCATGAAATCACTGGCATTTTGTAAGTAATTATATACTATATCTTAGTCATAATTTTAAGGTATTTATATTTTATTAGCTTCTGCTATGAATATTTCCTTTCTTTTTTCATTTAAGTGCCTGACAAACAATAGCAACACCTAATTTGTTTTGAAAGCATATTTAGTAATATTTTGATACTTAGAATCTTTGTAGCGGTGTCTCTATTATTCGTTTTCCTCCTGATCTTCACTCACTTATGTCTTGCACCGACGCTGTCTTCTGCAGCATTGTATGCAGACATAATTTGAACCTCAGGATTAAAATGGCTTCATATGAAAGAGTTTGTACTTGTTTCTTTGAGATGTGTTACAGCCACATTTATAATTGGGGCTTCGTGTTAGCCTAGTTATTCTGTGCCTGTGTCTCATCATCCTGAAGAGGTTCAGCAATTCCTAAGGCTTCCTATGTGCACCCTCCTTGTGTGAGTTCTGAGCTTATCCCACTAGCAGATGAGCCTCAATGTTGGGATCTGCAAATGGCATAATTGATCTTTCTGCCTCTAGATTCTGCCCCTTTAAACTTTCAGTTTGAGTTTGATAAACCCTTAATAGCTTGCCAGTTATTCAGTACTTTTAGGAATATGTTTTAAAATATTTCTCAGTGCTTCTCAGACGCTCACAGGATATATGTTGGCATCACTTAGTAGTATTAAATGCAGGTTGTAATTTAGCAAGGCTGGGACAGTGCTGAGAGTCTATGTTTCTAACAGTCTCCCAGGCGACGTCCATGCCCCTAATTCACAGGCCATTTGAGTAGTGGGCTCTAAGCTCTTTTGATAGGATGCATTGGACACTGTGAGTTACTCATTGTGCGAGAGTTACTCGGGTACACTTGGGTGTGCATGTTAAACAGTAGTGTAAAGTTTCTGTAATGACTATTCACTTTCTAAAGAAGGAAGATTGAGGTCAAGTAACTTGTGAAGTTCATGGTTGGTGGCGGTTTTCAGTCCACTCCAACTCTGGAATCTCCACACTCTGCTCTGCTGCTTTTTTCTTAATCCACCTTTATTTTATTTTCACATATCTCCAAAGCTTTATTTCAACATTCTGTATGTGAAGCCCAGTGTATATGTGATGTAAAATCTAAGGTGTAAAATGCATGTGATGAAACTATTGCATTTGCTGCTGATATTTTTGAGACAGAGTCTTAATACAGCCCAGGCTGGCCTTGAATTCATGGCAATCTTTTTGTCTCAGCATTCTGAGTGTTAAGATTATAGGCATGAACCACCATGTCTGGCAAAATCATTCTTATAATTTTTTTTTTTTTAAGTTAAAGTGTTCAACAACTGAATTTAAAATTTTTAGATTTCTTTTTTTTTTTTTTTTTCTCACATAGGAACATTTAGCATTAAGGACAAGGACTATAGAGGTTTGAAGAATCCTGTTTTCTGTCTTTGTTTTTTAGTCATTGAAAAGGAAGTCAGAACAGGAGCTTAAGCAGTGAAGGAACCTAGAGGCAGGAGCTGATGCAGAGGTCATGGAGGGGTGCTCCATACTGTCTTGCTCCTTGTGACTTGATCAGCCTGCTCTCTTACAGAATCCAGGATCATTAGCTCAAGGATGGGACCACCCGCAGTGGGTTGGCTGGACCCTCCCATAATAATCACTAATTAAGAGACCGTCCCACAGGCTTGCCTATGGCCTCATCTTATGGTGGCCATATTATTTGGTTGGCCATATGATCTTATTTTCTTACTTGAGACTCCCTCCTTCCAGATGACTCTTGTTTGTGTCAGGTTGACATCAAACCAGCCAGCACACACGCCTTCACTTTTGATTATAGTTTTGTGCACTCATACACCACAAAAATGTGAAAGTTCAGTGACAGAGTGAAAACTATAAAACAGTTAGCCCTTTGTTCTTGTTCCTGCTCACAGGTCCTTCTCCTCTACTCTGTCCTGTCTCATACCTGATAGCATCTAGCTTCTCCCTTCTGTGTGGACTATTGTACACACATGCACATGTGTACATTGCAGACTAGGATCCACATACACTGGAGAACATGTTTTTTCTTTCTTTTTGAGATAGAAAGACATTCTAAGTCCACTCATTTTTCTGTAAGATTTGTGATTCCATTGTTCTTGAGAGGTAAGCAGTATTCCATTACATCTGTCTGTCTGTCTGTCTGTTTATCTATGCATCCATCCATCTATTGATCTATATATTTATCACATTTTTATTATCAGTTTGTCTGTTTTTACAGCTAGGTATTTTTCAGGAGTGAGCTGGCTGCCCTTCACCTCCCTTCCTGCCGTTCTTTCTTCGATCATGTTTATGTTGTTAGGTAGCACATGCATTTACTTGGTGCCTCTACAAAATCATCTTACTTTTAGTATTATAATAACAAAAGTGAAATGATCAAAGTAGACAGATTTTCTTTCTTAAAGCTCTAGTAATGATATTCACAGAATTCACAAGTGTGAACTGGCTGACAGCTCACCTTGGCTGTGATTGGCAGGGAAGACTGTTTAGTCTTACTGTTCCATGAAGAGTTTTGCATTGGTCTAAATATTATGTTTTGTTGTAGGGGGGTGCCGTAGCTGGCCGTGTGGCTCATATTCTGGATTCGAATCATGGAAAGGTTAGTTTTTACTCTCATACAAGGGAAATAGTTAACTTGTTAAATAGTACTCCTGAGTCAGAAAGTGCCCCTCATTGCTTTAGGGTTTCTACCATCCTAAACGCAGGCCTTTTACTTTTGAAAAGAGGGCTCTGGGAAGAGAGCTGCTAAACACACCTCCTTGTCTTCTATAGAAGGCATTGTTGTACACTGCAGTGAACCAGCTGGCCATGGGAAGCAGCGCAGCAGCAGATGAAGGCAGTGCTGCTCTAAAGACCATTCAGAGGGCAGCCTTCCTTTCTCCAGGTGAGTATATTACCTGCAGTTTACTAACCTGGGTGTCATCAGCTTCACACTCGAGGGTTAAGAGAAGCAAGTTTGTATTTTCATCATATAAGAAAGTGTAAGAATGTATTTTAAAGTAAATTTTGCACATTACTTGATTATCTGACTGTGACTCTTGTTAAGTATAGTATATCAATTGTTTAAACAGACTGATGAGAATGTTTTCATAGGGATACTTGATTTTCTGTTACTGAAAATCTGAATGACATTTTCAGGCTGTTTTACTTCAATTTTCCATCAGTCTGGTCTAGTACAGTTTATCTATACCTACCAAATTACTTAATGCAGTATTTTTGTGTGGAGTTAACTCTGGAGGGTTGGGACGTGTTTTGTATAGTGTGTTACTTTTCCTGTGTCCATGGCAATACCTGACAGAACAACTTCAGGAAGGATGGTTTATTTTGGTTCATGATTTGAGAGTCCAAGCAATCTAACAAGACGGGGAAGTCACTGTGGTGGAGAGAAGCCACTATCATGCTCCATTTCAGTCAGGATGCAGAGGAAGATGAAAGTTGCCACTCATCTCTCACTCTCTTTCTATTGGACTGGAACCGTATAGCCCACGCAGTGGCTCTGCCACATTCAGGGTAGACCTTTCCTCAAGTAGATATGTCTGGAAACACCTTTATAGACACACTCAAAGGAGTGTTTCCATGATGATTCTAAATCCTATCACGTTAACAAGACTGACTGACAGGTATGGTAACTGTTAGAAATGTATAGCCTCTTTCTATGATGAGTCAAACTAGCTCACTATGATTGCTAATGAAAACACAGGAAAAAAAAAAAAAAAAGAAATGTATAGCCTCACTTTAGCGAGCTGTTGTTAATTCTAGCAGGCTATGCTATAGTTATGCTGTTGACCATACAGGTAAGGAAAAATAAATGTTACCATCCCAGTGTGTTTCCATTGTTACTCCCGGAGATGTTAGAGGGTGAGAAGGTCATGATTTGTAGGATTACAAAGCAGAGTTTTATATATACTCTTGTCTTAACTCTGGAATGCAGCGTCACACAGTTGCCTTGCCCAGGTGCACACAATCCTACATGCAGCATCCCCTCGGCACCAGGAGATTCCTTCATGCTTTCCTGGTAGAACATAGGTTCAATTTTCAGTTTTTCCTGAGTCTCACTTTTCTTAAGACCCAAAAACCAAAACCAAAGCCAAAATGTGTTCATGTGTTTATCCTTAAACCAAGCTTTTCAAACAGGAACAGAGTAATAATAAGGATGAGTGTCTCGTTGAAACTTGTCGTCCTTGCCTAGTGACTGTATGCATTCACCATAATAGCACCTTACTTTAGGGACTGAGCCAACCAGCCATGGGATACACAGGAACTTATTCAACTAGTTCTTTTATGAGATGTTCAGAAATTTACAAATCTTGAAGGTTAACTATACCAGTTTGTTTTTGGAAAACAAGTTAGCTTTCCTTAAGGTCATAAATTTTTAAAAAAATATAATTACCTTTATTGGAAAAGATCTAAACTTTTGTTTATGATAATTTTGCAGTAGCATGTCAATATGGCTTTTAACTGTATGTCTTGTTTAGATGACCCTGCTGTCTGGGCTGGGCTGATGGCAGCCTGCCATGCAGATGATAAACTGGCTTTGGTCAGTAACACTCAGCCAAAGAGGGTAGATTTGTACTTGGCGTTGCACACTGCTGTTGCTGCTTCATGTAAGTGTTATTTTTACGTATTTACATTTAAAATGTTTTAATTGCATACAATATATTTTGATCGTATTATTTTCCCTCACCTTAGTCCTTCCAAATTCTCGCTCCCTACCTATCCACCCAGCTTCATGTTCTTTCTCTCTCAAAAAACAAAATAAAAAACCAATAAAATAAAATAAAACAAGAAAGGGGAAAAAAACACCAAGTAACAACAACAAAAAAGAAAAACAAAACAAAAAACCATGGAGTCCATTTTGTCTTGGTCATCTGTTCCTGAGCATGAGGCCTACCCTGGAGTGTGGTTGATATAGCCAGTGTCACTCCACCAGAGAAAACGGTTCTCCTCACAGGTATCAGTTGCAGATAGCTTTTTGGTTAGGGGTGAGACTTTGTGCCTACTTCCCCTTATCTGCCCTGTGATTTTGGTCTACTTGAATTTGTGTAGGTCTTGTGCATGCTATGACAGTCACTGTGAATTCATATTTGTGTCAGCCTCATCTTGTTTAGAAGGCACATTTCCTTGATGTCATCTACTACATCTAGGTCTTAGAATCTTTCTGTGTCCCCTTCTGCAATTATCTCTGATCCTTGAGGGTAGGGGGTTGAGAAGGACATCTAATGAAGAGCTAAGTACTCCAAGGTCTCTTACTGTCTCTACCTTGTCCAGTTGTGGGTCTCAGTATTAAGTACTGTCACCTGTAAGAAGAGGCTGCTCTGGTAAGGGTTGAATGACACACACCTATCTAGGGATATAGTGATGTCATTAGGAGTCACTTGGTTGAATTGTATATTTAACAGAGTAGTAGTAGTAGTAGTAGTATATTATGTTATTAGTATGGTATATTAATTGCTGGGGGGCCAGCTCCGCTGTTCTTCTTTCTGGTTCTCTCTTGAAGGTAGCCAAGGGGAAGAGCATCATCAGGGCAAGACTTGATTTTGTGAGATTTTTAGGGTTGCCTTTTCTATAATAAAAAAAAAAAATTACCTGTCTTAAGTCTAAGTTATTTTACAGTGGTAGCTGAGCTGCCTAAGTTCCTCTGAGGGCAGAAACTATAGTCTCTGACATTTAGCACTTCAAAGTTAAACAGCAGGGAATTAATAAAAGGATTTATTGCTAGTGCTCCTTTCTTTGTTGGGTCAACAGAAGCCTCTCTGGTTAAGGTGGTTAACTCTTTGTGATCCAGAGAGGAAGGAAGGGAAAAGAATCAAGATGCTTTATACAGGCAAATATGCACAGACACATATACATTCAAATGTTCATACACCCATACTCTGGCAGGGCCTGACTATCTGTCACAATCAACTCCACAAGTATCCATGCGTGCTTACATACATACTCATATACCTGCATATGTACATATAGACAAAGAGACATACACATTTGGATGGATGGATGGGGCAGAACTCTCCAAGCCAAACCATTCAACCAACATCATTTTTGTTTCTCTGGTCTTTTTCTACTTTGTTAGACAAAAAGTTCTTTAGAAATTAGCTACATGAAATGGAAGTTAAAGAAAGATGTTGACATTAAGTTCAAAGCAGTGTTTTCATTCTGATATGCTCATTATAAGTTCAAAGCCACAGTTTTTTCATGACCTTGCCTTATGATAGTGCACACCTGTGCACTTTATCCTTAGACCTAAATGTTTTTCCTTGAGCACAAAATTGCCCCAAGTTTATTACTCTTTTTAGTATAATTATGAAAGCTGTATTTCTTATTATGCAGCCTTTACTTATTACTCTGAGGAGTGGGCACATTCTATTCTTGATTCTAACTTTATTACATCTTTCTAGCAACTAAGATTATCTCTAAAAACGTTCTTCCTAAAATTATTTTAATCAAACAGGAATTCTATAGAATCATCATTCTATTTGTCTAGATAGCATCATTACAAGATTATACACCTTCATAGGTCTGCAGAAATCTGCTCAAAAGGGTGGGTCAGTACCTAGTGATTGTTCTATATTTAGTACCGACAGGAAAAGCATAGCTATAGCAGGAAGCTCTCCTCACCTGTAATCTCCTTGGCCTTGCCTGAGGAAGCAAATCTGTCAGATTGACAGTCCATGGTAGAACCATCTCAGAAAGACCCCCTGCTGGCTTTTAGCTTCTCCTAGTTGGCTCTTGTCAATTAATAGTAGCAGTCTTACACCTAGGACTCATGACATATCTACTCTTGGGTTTAGGCCTTATTAACAGTTTCAGGTATGGATCCCCTTTCATGAAGTGGGCCTTAAATCCAATTTTTAACAAGTGGTGAGTAGAAAATGATACTAACTCATTGATTTATGTAATGATTTACTTAAAGCACCGTTTGTACTGTGCATTTGCCAAGCATGGCATAAGTTGTCAGCTGATGTAGAGTGGCCCGGAGGAACAGCCGGTTGTTGCCCTTAACCTGCTGGCTGCCATGAATGCTTTTGTAAGATCTCGCTTGCTTGCCCACCCACCCATCTTATATTTTAGAGGTGAAACGAAACTATAAACTGGATGCAGGATTGAGGCTTCTCAGGAGCTGTCCTGACTTTGGTCACACCTCCTCTTCCACCCTCACTGGTGTGTTAGTGCTTATTCCGGAACTAGTCCTGCAGCATTCCTCTTTCAGTAACTTGTAAAAAGCATTCCTGTGGATGCTTTAATTCAGATTCTGCCAGTGAGAAACACATACATCATCAGTCAGTATTCATAGTTATAAATGAATTTCCTATAAAAAATTACCTACAGATTTTATTTTCCTAAACATGATTGTCTTAGTCAGGGTTTTTATTTTTAAATGATTTTTAAACATCATGACCAAGAAGCAAGTTGGGGAGGAAAGGGTTTATTTAGCTTACTTCTACATTGCTGTTGATCACCAGAGGAAGTCAGGACTGGAACTCAAGCAGGTCAGGAAGCAAGAGCTGATGCAGAGGTCATGGAGAGATGTTTCTTGCTGGTTTGCTTCTCCTGGCTTGCTCAGCCTGCTCTCTTATAGAACCCAAGACTTCCAGCCCAGGGATGGCACCACCCCTTTAGTCACTAATTGGGAAAATGCCCCACAGCTAGATCTCATAGAGGCACTTTCTCAACTGAATGTCCTTTCTCTGTGATAACTCCAGCTTGTGTCAAGTTGACACACAAAACCAGCTAGTACAATGATTGAATGACATTGTGGCTATCATTCTTTATGTAACTGTTACATATTAGTAAATAAGAATACAAATCCTCTCTGATACTCTTTATCTTTGAGTTTAACTCTGAGTTTTGATAAATGACTTTTATTACTTCTTTCCTATGTAAAAGAATTTTCATGTCACATTCTTGCAAGGTAGGTCTATTGGCAACATAGTCATTCAATTTTTTGTTTGAGAAGGTCTTTATTTCTTTTTAAAATTTTTTCATGTGTTTTTCTTTTTTTAAATTTGTTTTTATTCTGTAATCCTTTTTTACAGTCCAGGCATCATTTCCCTCCCAGTCTGTTTCCTTGACAACTTCCCATCCCATACCTCTTTTCTTCCCCCCTCCCCATCTTTAAGAGGATGTCCCTACTCCTCTCACCTCCATCCCACCAGAACTCCCCACTCCCTGGGGCCTCAAGTCTCTTGAGGGTTAGGTGCATCTTCTCTCACTGAGGCCAGACCAGGCAGTCCTCTGCCGTATATGTGTTGGGGCCTCATATCAGTTGGTGTATACTGCCTGGTTGGTGGCTCAGTGTCTGAGAGATCTTGGGGGTCCAGGTCCGTTGAGACTGCTGGTCTTCGAATGGAGTCGCCCTCTTCCACAACTTCTTCTAGCTTTTTCCCAACTCAACCACAGGGGTCCCTGGCTTCTGTCCATTGGCTGGGTTCTAGTATCTGCATTTGAGTCTTTGAGATGCTTGCTCGACCTCGCTACTAAGGATATCAAGACTGAAATTTCATGAGGAAAACTGTAAGACTAGATGACACCACCGATGAATTCTACCATACATTTAAGGAAGAAATAATACCAGTTCTATTCAAGATTTTCTTGAAAATCAAAGAGATGAAAATGCTTTTGAATATAATCTATGAAGCCAGATTTATTCCAGTACTAAAACCAGAGACATTCAAGAACAGAAAAGGACTGAGCAGTGTCAGCTCTAGCACCCAAGAGGACATTCGTAACAAAGCCTTAGCATTTATACCCAACAGCACAAGAAAGATAGCACACTGCACTTGGATGGGGTTTGTCCCACAAACTTGAACGTGAATGCAGTTAAAGATGCCATTCATGTGAAATCCTAGAATGTGAAATCTGAGTGGCATTTCCCAGCAGCAGAGGATAAGGGAGCTTGGGTGAGCTGGAGACAGAAGTGATTACAGAGGTGGGAGAAGGCCTTTGCTAATGGTGGCCTTGTGTCCTACCTCAGCTGTGACGTTCGTCTGCCAGTGTATGAGTTGGAACTCCTCAGAGTGGATGCAGCTGCTTTTACTTTAGTTACTCTATAGAGATTGCTTATTATTTTTCAGTGAACTTTCATTGTTTTATGCAGGGTATATACTTAAACTATAAATCAGAAGTATTCATAGTAAACCTTTGGTGTTCTAGTGGTCAGGCCCTGGGGGTAGTGGTAATTATGAGGTTCCAGAAATGTGAGTGTGAGGTCAGCCTGGGCTATCTAGACCCTGTCTCTAAGAAAAAGTATGTAAAGTATACCTGTGAAAATTGTTAGCAAATGATCCTCCCCTTGAGAGCACATTATACATAGCAGAAGATAGTAGCATTGATCTCTTTTTTTTGTTTGTTTTACAGTTAAGGACAAAGAAATTTTGCAAAATTACAGCCAGTCACTTGAAAAGTGGTCTTTCTCACAAGCTGTCACTGGTCTGATTGACACACGAAAAACATCTGAAGCTGAATCTCTGTGCACACAGGTACTATTATGGAATTGTACATTGAAATTCATGCTTTTTGTCTTAAGTAAAACTCTAGCATGTAGTACTTAGATTATAGGGTGGTGGTAATAGCAAGCAACATTCATGGGCTGCTTACTGCAAGTCAGTTCTTCCATTTAGCATTATTTTTTCTGAGCTTTATAACAATCAGTGATGTACATGTTTATGATTGTCAACTTTTTTTTTTTTAAATTTTTTTATTTTTTTTTTTTAATTAGGTATTTTCTTTATTTACATGTACATATTCCCTTTCCCAGGTTCCCCTCCAAAACAAACAAACAAACAAACAAAAGCAAGAACAAACCCCTTTTGCCTCCCTCTTCCCCATGCCTGCCACCCCACCCTCTCCCACTTATTGGCCCTGGCATTCCCCTACACTGGGGCACAAAACCTTCACAAGGCCGATTGTCAACCTTTTTATGAGTGAGAAAATTCATTTTTGAAGAATGTTAAGTATTAGCCAAGAAGCTCACAGCAGCTAGAAGTGTATTGCTACTACTATACTGTTTCTAAAACCTTCATAGATACAACCCTTATTTATTTAATTTATTTATTTATTCATTCATTCATGTGTGTATATGTGTATCAGTGTATGAGGAGGTCATAGGAGTATCATATATCCTGGTGCTGGAATTATAGGCAGTAATGAACTACATATATATATACATATATATATATATTGTTATTGTTTTATATATATAATATATACACATATGTATATATGTGTATATATGTTGTTATTGTTATATATACACACATATGTATATATGTATATATTTGTATATATGTATATGTGTTTGTGTGCGCGTGCATGTGTGTGTATATGTGTGTGTGTGTGTGTGTGTGTGTGTGTGTGTGTGTATGTGTGTGTAATGTGCTAGGAATTGAACTCCAGTCTTCAACAAGATCAGTATGCTCTCTTAATCACTGAGCTGTCTTCCCAGCCCCCGCCTGGACTCTGTGTCCAGACTGTTTATTTTGCTTACAGTATCATTCTTTCGCTTTCTGGTTACTCCCCTTAGAATACTGTTCTCAAGAATGTGGTCACTTTTCCAAAGTTCTGAAGCAGTAGGATGACTGGAGACTGTTGACTGGTCACCGGAACTACTTTTTTATCACCATGGGCTAGGACTGTGTGGCTCCTTGCTATCTAATGAGGGAAAAATAGATAAGCATTCTCTGAAGAGGAGCAACACAGAAGAGTTGGCTAAGAAGAGTTGGAAGTTTGCCAGCCTACAGAGCTGACATTGGAGATGAAAATTATAAATATTCTGATGTGATCATAATATATACTAAGTCATGGCACTATACTTCATAGGTGAATGCAAATGTTACATTAATCATACAGTATGGTGTGTTCCACTGAAATAGTGATAACCCTTACTTTTTACATCTCTTGGGTGAGTTTTACGTTCAGAACCTTAGTATAACACCTGAGAATAAACCGACTCACTGGGGCATATTAAATCTAGACCAAGTGACTCAAGCACTACAACACAATTACTTACGTGGAACATTATCTATGTGTGTGAATCCTTTGGTAATCCCAGACTGTGTAGCATTTTGTTTATTTAACTTTTGAACCTGTTTTTGCTATAGCCCCCCCCCCCCAAAAAAAAAGGATTAAATTAAGGGGAATAAAATGTTTCAGCATGGAGCACAGTGTAATTGCCTTTGACTTATTTCAGTTTGGAGCCTATTTGATATGTTTCTATTTGGGGTTTAATTTTTAGAGTTTAAAAAGTAACCCAGATCAGCCAGCTGTTCTCCTACTATTGAGACAAGTTCAGTGTGCATCACTCCTGGAGTCACAGAAGCCCCTCCCAGACGCTGTACTGGAAGAACTACAAAAAACAGTCGTGTCCAACTCCACCTCTGTGCCGGCATGGCAGGTGAGTCCCCTGCTGTCTCGTGTGAGTCCTAAATCAAAATATGCTGCGGTGCTGCTTGAGCAATTCCTCCATCTCCACTTAAGTCTTGCTGATAGACTGTATTTACCACTTTCCAAATCTGAAGAGTATTTTGGAAATTTAATATTGGTTTAGGATCTATTTCTATATTGTTTTAAGCCATTCTTAATTGTTGGTTGTAAATTTCCTCAGTTGAAAACAATGGCAGAATCCTGCCTTTTTCTTTGAATTGATGCAACCAAACTACATGTTCGGTTTTATAGTAAAGCCATTGTCTTAGTTACCTTTCTTGCTTCTTTGACAGAATACATGATCAAAGCAACATAAGGGAGAAGGGTTATGTTGGCTCATGGCTCCGGGGTGGTTTGAATGAAAGTGTCTTTTGAACACCTGGACCCTTGTTGATGGCACTATTTGGAGATGTTTGAAAAATGTGGTCTTGCAGGAAGAAATGTGTCTCAAGGGTTGGCTTTGAGAGTATGTGGTCTTGGCTCATTGCTGCTCTGCTCACTCTGCTTTCTGCTCCTGTAGCCATGCCTGCATCCAGCTGCCACCATCCCTGCCATACTGCACACCAAAATAAGCTCTATTCCAAAAGTCACTTGGGGTCATGGTGTTTTAGCCCAAGAACAGAAAGTAGCAAATACAGACATTGTTACCAGAGTGTGGGCAGTTGCTTAAAAGACCTGATCATGGATTTTGTAAAGGAATGTGCAAGACCTCAGGACTTTGGAACTAGAAAGATTGTTGGTTGCTTGTAGGAGCCTGGAAGGTTGAAGTGCTGAAACTGAAGCAAAGCGCAGACATTTAAGGAAGAAATAACACCAGTTCTATTCAAGATTTTCTTGAAAATCAAAGAGATGAAAATGCTTTTGAATATAATCTATGAAGCCAGATTTATTCCAGTACTAAAACCAGAGACATTCAAGAACAGAAAAGGACTGAGCAGTGTCAGCTCTAGCACCCAAGAGGACATTCATAACAAAGCCTTAGCGTTTATACCCAACAGCACAAGAAAGATAGCACACTACACTTGGGTGGGGTTTGTCCCACAAACTTGAACATGAATGTAATTAAAGACGCCATTCATGTAAAATTATAGAATGTGAAATCTGAGTGGCATTTCCCAGCAGCAGAGGATAAGGGAGATTTCTGAGGAGAACAGTTTTAGCAACTATCCTAGTGATCATTCAGTTACATTTTTGCAAAGTATCCAGCTGCTTTCTTTCTGCCCATGTCCTGAGAACTTGCAGGAGGCAAATGAAAAATTAATGAAAGATCAATCAATTAATTTCATTAATGCAGAGCATTTCAATACTATATAATATTGAGTCAGTGGAATGGTTTTTGCAGGTCTATAAAGAAAAACAAATGGACAGAAAGAAATATAAAATAAACAGTTTGGAGAGAAAAGGAACTCTAGAAAGCTTAATGTTACAGCCAAGGAAGGCATTTGCTAGAAGAGTGTTTCTAGTTATGAAGGAGATTAGAGCCATCAGAGAGACTCCTCCTGCTTTACCCGGCAACAAAAGAAAGGGTGGCAAGCCCAGACCCGCCTGGCTAAGGTGCCATCTTGCAGAAGGAACGCCTAAGAGGCAACCAGGCCTTGCGGAGCAGTATTTAGCAGTATGCAGGTGTGTGTATGAGTGTGTGTGTGTGTGTGTGTGTGTGTGTGTGTGTGTGTGCGTGTGTGCACCCATTTGTGGTAGTTACACTTGTATATACAGATGCCCATTGATGTGTGCATGTGTGTGTGTTTATGCACATGAATGTAGAGACCTGAGACTGATATTGGTTGTCTTTCTCAACTGCTCTGTGTCTCTCATTCAGTCCAGAGCTCACCGTTCAGCTAGTCAGACACGCCAGCTTGCTCTGAGTGTTTCTTGTCTCCATTTCTAGGACACTGAGATTATCAGTGGACTGTTATGCTCACATGGCTCAGTTCTGAAATCTAGCCTTTACTTGCATCACAAGTGCTTTGCCTGTTGTCTTAATTTGCATTCTAGTGTAGCATTTCCATTGCCATTTGTTTCAAAATGCTGTTTATCATTGGAATCTGTTTGAAGCATCTTTGAAAATTTCTAATATAAGGGTATATTAGATATTTTTATGTTAATAATTTCAAGCATAATTCCGTTTAGTTAGATGGTAATTTTATGATTTCAGGCTGGTGGTATTTGTTGAAATGTAGTCTTTGCGATCGTATTTGAAATAGGGGCTCACTAGTAGTCCAGGGTGTCCTCCTGGATCTTGTGCTCCTCCTGCTTCAGCATTCAGAGTGCTGGCATTATAGCATGATCCAACATGTCTGACTTAAGATTTGTTTTATAACCCAACATAAAGACGTGTTTGGTAAATCCTGCATGTGTAGTTGTAAAACATGTGTTCTGTACTTGCTAATTAGTCTGTTAAGTAGGTAGTGGGAACAAGCTTGTCATCGTTTGTATGTTTTGTCAGCATGCTGAATTTTTATTTTACTGTGTGTGTGTGTGTGTGTGTGTGTGTTTCTTAATCTGAATGCTGAAGTAGGCATGTTAAAATCACCTGTTACTGGGAACATGTCTATTGGTTTCTGTCAGCCTTTTCTCATGAATTCTATGTTGTTGGGTATTTGCAAATGTAGAAATGCTTATGTGGAGGGAGTACTGTTACAATATCAACTTATTCAATCCATGTTGTTGTCTTAAAGACTACATTGTTGGATAGTGCCACAGCTGCACAAAGTTTCTTTTGATTAGTATTTACATAGTTTATCTTTTTTTTTTTTTTTTTTTTTTTTGCATTTGGTAATTTGACTTGCCATCTTTGGAGACATTTAGACTTCAGCTTGATAGGACTATGAAAGTGTTGCTAGCAGATTAAACTGTGTGACTACTCTTTTTTGGGAACATGGGACATACCAATAGTTGAATTAAAAAATTAAGTTCATTAGAGTTTATTGAATTTGTAGGGAATGTACTAAGCTCAGATGTTCTACATCTGTCTTCCTTTCTGCTCCTTAGTGGTTGGCACAGGTGTATCAGTCGCAGGGAATGATGGGTGCTGCCGAGATGTGTTACAGAAAGAGTCTCCAAGTGGCATCCCAACAGGGCAACTGGAGTGGGAAGCTCTCTAGTCTGTTGAAGCTAGCCCTTCTTGCATTGGAAGTGTGCATGGTAAGCATGTTGTAATTGCAATCATTAAAACTTGATTCCATCACAAAACCTTTTCCTTTTTAATTACACAACCTTTCATAAAGTGATATTCTGTAGTATTTCCTCATTGTTTCGTTGTCTTTTGCTGTGGTCTCTTGTGGACTGTACCTTGAGCTCTAGGGAAACATAGAGCAATAGGAACCCACAGACTACAACAGAATTTCAAAATTGTTTAGAGACACTCTAAGATTATAATTTTAAGAGTTGAATTATACCAAGTGTATTCTTGGTAACTTAAGAATTCAAGTCTGCTACTTACTGTGGCAAACATCCTAGAATTTAACTTTTTTCTTCATTCAATTTGATATCCCTCAAGGTATTTCTAGCGACCTATGACTTGATATCCTATTTTCTGATGCCAAATTTACATATATTAACCAAAAAGTCTTATTGCCAGTAGGGAAAATTCTTAAAGATAATATGTACATGAGAGTGAAGTCAACCTGCAGAACAATTTATATGCTATAATCCTATTTGAAGCACCTTTGTATTTGATATATGTTTAAGAATCAGGATATATATTATGTGTGTTTGTAGATATACAAACGCAGAAGTGCATAGATACCAAATCATGGAAAGATACATAAAAACTATAATGACAGTTCCTTTGAATAAAAGAACTGGGCTTTTAGAGATAAGGGAGAATTTTAAAATCATAACTTTTGATAGTATTTTGAATTTTTATCATATTCATATAACTCATAGTTAAAAGATGAGCTATCCTTCTTTCTACTTTACATATTTAGAAGAGACTGTCCTGTGCAGGCCTGAAATAGCTTGTTTTAACTAATTATTCGATGCAAATATGATCAACTCACTTTATATACTATGATTAAGAAAGAAAAGAGTTTTGGGGTGAATGCTATTGGTGGCATTGCTGTTGACACATGGGCCATGTTTTGTTTTATTCCTTGGCTTTACCAATGCTTTGTGGATAGACGGTCAGTTCCCAGTAAATAATCCTGGAGCAAATGAAGAGATAATAACACTACATAGAGTTCCACACTTACATTTGCCATCTTTAAAGTTGTTAATAATTCTGAACACTTGTATTTTTGTCTTGAGACCTGAGTGTTGTGTGGCAGATAGACATCTGCTCCTGAAGTTAAAAGTCTCTGAGAACGCTATCATAAGGAAAAAACTCTAAAATCTCTCAGGCCTGGGGAGCTTCATGTCATTTCTTACTATAGTAATCACCAAATATAAACTTCCAAAAGTTTGCTCAGGTCCTAGAAATACAGTTCTCCTGATAGAATGATGTACAGTGGAGGAACACAATGCCATTAAGGCTTTGGTAAGCCTCAGTCTCTGACTGAGACAGATGGAGGTACTTACACCCAACCAATGGTCAGAAGCCAGGGACCCCTGTGGTTGAGTTAGGAAAAGGCTGGAAGAAGTTGTAGAGGAGGGTGACCCCATAGGAAGACCAGCAGTCTCAACTAACCCGGACCCCCTGAGATCTCTCAGACACTGAGCCCCCACACAGGCAGCATACACGAACTGGATATGAGGCTTCCAACACAAACATAGTAGAGGACTGCCTGGTCTGGCCTCAGTGAGAGAAGATGCACCTAACCCTCAAGAGATTTGTGGCCCTAGGGAGTGGGGAGGCCTGGCAGGGCGAGTGTGGGGTAGAGACATCCTCTTGTAGACACGGAGGAGGAATGGGGTGAGGAGCAGTCAGAGGGCTGACCAGGAGGGGATAACGACTAGACTGTAAAAAAAGATTAAAGATAATTGAAAAAAGAAAAAGAAAAAAAGAAAAGAAACAGGCAAGTAAAACAAAACAGAATTAAATTAAAAGGCACAAGAAACTCAGGCACACAAATAACACACAAATAAAACCCCTAAGATCACAAAATTGGAAACCATACTTTACAAGCAAAATACCAGTAAGACCGAAGAAAGAAAGGAAGAAAGAAAGAGAGAGAGGGGGGGGGAGGGGGAGGGAAAGGAAGGAAGGAAGAAAGAAAGAAAGAAGAAAGAAAGAAAGCTCAAAGCAACATGAAACAAAAAGTCTGAAAACACCATTGAGTTCTGTTGTAGCCTTCTACTCCTGGGCATGTGGCCTGCCCTGAAGTGGGTAGTGTACCCAGAGACGTTTCTTTAACCAGCAGATGGAGATAGATGGAGATAACAAGCAGATGGGCTGGGGATAGGAGCTCATGTCCACTTTCCCTTCTCAGTGCTGGCTCTGACCCCATTTTTAAAGTGAGCATGTCAAAATTTAGAGTTAATGTTTATTTTGCATTTTTTTAGGCTAATGTTTCAGGTGATCACTGGTCATCCTTGGTTCAAGAAGCCACAAGTGAGGCCTTGAAGGTTTGCTTTAGCCCGCTGGCTGTCTTCTTGCAAGCGTTGTTACAGTTCAACCGCAAGATGGGAGCAAGGTATTGGACATCTGTGTTTGTTGTTTGCGTGGAAAGTTTAGGTGATTATAAAGCCTCCTATGAAATGATCGAGGGAAGATTTATAATGAGGTAAACTAGTGTATCAAGCTTTGGGATATTATGTCTCTATGTTAGGAACATCTCATTCTATATTGCAGTGAAGAATAAAACATTTCTTATTTATTTAACAAAAATAGTGCATAGATATGACAGGTTTGGCATGTCAGCATTTCACATGAAGATACGCTTGAGATTTTTCAAAGTTTTTTTCTATTTTAGGGAATAATGTAATGTGGATTCTAGAAGCAGACAAAATCAAAGTGGTTCTGGCTCAAGATTGTATTAATAGAAATTTTGCTAATTTAACAAGCTTGAAAGAATTAACAAATGTTGAAAAGATAAACCTATTTGTAAATATGTGCTTTCTTGTCTAGAAAAGCCAAAGGCTGTTCAGATTAAAGCAAAACATTATTATTTATTAGAGGTTGGGGATGGAGATCACAAATGTGAAGAGCATTATTTAGATGTCATGTATATAGGTGAAAAGTGTTTAAAAATTTTAAAAATAACATTGGTTTATTGTATGTAAACCAATGACTTAGAAATAAACATTGCTGACACAGACTGTATAATAAGTTTATAAAAATAGAGCTTACTATATATAAACATGCCCCCTCACAAAACCAAGCTGCACAATATAAGACTGAAGGATAAATTAAGATCCCACAATTCTATAAGATTCACCAATTCTATTTATAATACTCACCTGGTTAGGGGCTCTGTGTGTGCATTGGGCGGGCATGCAGCTTCACTGAGAAATGTTCTGTCTGTAAACTGTGAGCCATTCCTGCTGATGCACATCAGAGACATGAGAACACTAGCTCTCATGTGACCCTGCCATACTTCTTAACATTGATAGCATGTCCAAAAATTGGACCCTAAATATACCATCTAGGAAGAAACTGTGCTTATGATGTAACATAGTACATGGACTTTTTCAAGACTTTTTGAGTTCCTACTCAAAACAGTTGCTATTTATATGATTGTTTTACTTAGCAGTTCTGAAATTAGTTATTTTATGTTATTTCTACCACTAAGGAATTTTGAGAGGCATAAATGTTAGTAAGATTGAAGAGAAAAAAAATCAGAACATAACTAACTGTAAATCATTTTGTAATTATTTGAGTTGAGTTCACATATTGAACATAACTTTGAAAACACTAAATGCTTGATTTTACTCATGTGGCTTCTTGTACCAGCAATAACCATTCTTGTCCATTATAGATCATGGCTGCTATTGGCTGGCTAGTTGGCTGGTTGGTTGGTTGGTTGGTTGGTTGGTTGGTTAGTTGGTTGGTTGGTTGGTTACTTGTTTAAGAACTTTTTACTCACGGAAGACTTTTGAGATAGGATCTTATTGTATAGCCCAGGAGGCCTTGGACCTGTGAGGCTCCTACCTTCTTCCTAGATCTGAGCTTCAGGCATGCTCTACCATACCTGGCTGATTTATCTGCAAAAATTTTTTTGTCAAAAGAAAAAAGGATCACAGGTTGAACATCCAGAGATGTTCATATAATTTGGAGTCTTCTCATTGAATTTTGAATGAGCTTTAATTTGCATGTCTGCAGTAGGAATAAAAACAGCAATAAGATTGTGATATTAAGTATGTCTAAATGCCATAGTGCTTTGTGCATAGTCATAGTAAACATTTAATAATAATAATATATGTGTATATATATAATAAAATAATAGTTGTTACTATTCTTATCAAAGTAAACATCATAATCAGTTAAGATATTTAAACAAATGAGAAAGCTAATGTATATATGAGACTGGTACATAAAATCTGCCATAACAACTTACATGCTTGAAGTAATTTGACATGTCATTCTTCTAGAGAGACACGGCGACTTTTGGAGAGAGTAGTGTACCAGACTGGGTACCCCAGCTCAATTGTATCGACCGCTCGTTGGTACCTCTTAAGACATCTCTATGCGAAAGATGACCATGAATTAATTGATGTAAGCTGTTAACTTCACTTCAAATATTAGTTATCTATTCAAACTTACTGTATTATTATTGAAATTTTAAAAGATGAATATCAAGTTCTTTGGTGAAATACCACAGTTAATGTTGTATCTGTTGAAAGTACAGAAAGAGTTTGAAGTTTAAATTGTAGTGTTTCATATACATTTGTTTTAAAATCCCCATCTTGAAAGCTAAGATTTTTTGGCATGAAAACCTAAGATATTAAGCTATGCTTAAAACTAGTTCAGTGTAGATTCAACAGGAAGTCATATGAAGTTTTCTTTGAGAATAGCTATTTTGGAGTCCAAAGTCCAAGCTAATGTCTAACACTGATGGTAAAAAGGCATTGCTTTCAAACTCTTCTGTCAAAGCTAGTTGTGATCTGTGTTCTAAAGAACTGCATGAGGCACCAGTGAGATAGATGCTCTAGGTCTTGCTGTGAAAGCTGACTTAGATCCCTGCTACCCACAGTCCAAGGAAAAACAGGCTACCAAGAGTTTCTTGTGAATGTATCCACAATCATTCCACCCCACATGTGTAATAGTAAATATATTTCCATCCATGTACAGTAGATGTGTTTTGATATATGACTTTCTTTGTTCTGTTACTGTGAAAGTATGAAACTGTTAGGCATGTTGGAGCATGAAATTTAAGGTAACCTAAATCTGTGCTCCTGGGCATGGTCACTCATATTTGGCCTTAGACTAAACTTTCTCTTAGTCAGTTAAAGAAAATAAATAACTGCATAGTAACCATAGGTGACAAGTTTAGCCTTTTTTTTTTCTGTGCTAAAATACAGCCAATGAAAAGTTATCCTTGCCTACATGTCTATTTGCCAGTGTAGTTTGATGCGCTTTCTTTTTCTTATTTTATTCAACTTTTTTTGGTTCTTTATGAGTTTCACATCATCTAGCCCAATCCCACTCATCTCCCTGTACCTTTCTTTGTACCTGCCCTCCACTCCTGCAACTTCCCCCCCTAAAAAAAAAGAAAATCCCACAAACAAATAAACAAATCTTGTTGTGGAAACTGCAGTGTGTCACTGTGTCTCACAGTGTGTACCCTTTCATCCACACTTCTTCACTTGCAAATAGTCATAGCAGTGAGTCTCTGGTCTGGTTCAAGGCCTCTTGCTTCTCCTATACTATCAATGCTGGCCCCTTCACATGCTTCCGCACTTCATAGATGAGGTAGATGTTGGGTGGGCCAACTCGAGGCCTGGATCTGGGCCTGCGTGGTAGCTGAGTTGGTCAGCCCACCAGCTCTCCTGCACCCACACCACCAGGGCAAGCTCTCCAGCTAGCTCACCCAGTGCACACTGGCTCTACCATAACGAATGCAGTCAGTTGTCTGTTGCAGTCAGTTGCAGTACTGCGTCATTAGGTGGAATCTTGAAATTGCGGTACACTACCGTATTGGTTTGCTTGCGGAGTACTTCTTGCAGTGCTTGGCGGCAGACAAACAGAAAACAGTTGCACAATCAGGTGAAGTTAGTGTATCTAAGACAAGCTTCCTGGCAAAGCCTGGAACCTAGAGCCTAGATCTTAGGCCGTGGCTTGTGACAGGCACTGCAATCGGGACAGCTCTGTAAACAGCAGACATTTGGGCTCAGGGTTCTGAGTGACAGAGGTCTAAGCAACACCCTTGATTTTGTGCACAGTTGATCATTAGAGCAGTCAGGGTATCGGCAGTTTTACTAGTACACAGCGCTTACATGCTGAGTTTAGCAGAGTAGCTCATTACAGCAAAAGTAAACAGTTGCACCAGTATAGTCAGTATGACGCTTTGAAAGTCGCAGCCCCAACTTCTGTATGATTTCCCACAGGTGTTGGTGAGGAATGCTGAGACTCACGGCGATAAAAGAATGTTGGAACTGAATCGGAAGCTGTCGGCACAGTGATCGTGGATTGTGAGGCTTAAGTAAGGGAGCAGAGAAAACACTTATAGATGAGGCAGTGAATCAAGAGTTCACATCAGAACAGTGCGTTGTAAAATGATAGTTGTATCTGCTAGGTATGGTGGTGCACCAGTTTAACCCTGGCACTTGGGAGGCAGAGATGGGTGGGTCTCTGTGAGTCCAGGCCATCCTGGTCTACATAGAGTTCTAGGCCAGCCATCTGTACACAATGAAATCTCCTCTTGAAAAGACTAAAAAATAAAAACAAAGAACTTTAAAGCTACAGTTTTGATCATTTGATCCATTGTTTTCCCTCCTTTTTCAATTTTTTCTTTAGTCTATAGACACTGAAGTTCTTAAGTTAGGGATGTAACTTTCTAGTAAACCCTTGATCTGCTTTTAACCTGAAACCTCTGACTTGGTCCATAAGGAATATTAATACCCTGATTCCTAGTTATTTAACAGTTACTTACAAACTATTATTTGTTTGTTTCTTTGTTTCCAAGATATAGTTTCTCTGTGTAGACCTGGCTGCCCTGGAATTCCCTTTATAGACCAGGCTGGCCTTGAATTTAGAGATCCACCTGCCTCTGCCTCCCAAGTGCTGGGATTAAAGGCATGCCTCACTATTGCATGGCACAAACTGTTATTTTTTTTTTACATTTGCATGATATAATGGGATACTTTTTGGAGGTTGCCTCTTACAATAAAACCTTTGTAGCCATTTTACAAATAATATAAAAAAGTAAAATCTCTTCTTCTTTTTTTTAATCCAGAATTCTTCAGACCAAGTCTTGGTGAAATCTACATGTTCTTGTACTCTGTCTTGCTAGTTCCATCTCAGATCCTATTGAAGAAGCATAATAATGTTTGTAAGATTTTGACTGCTAATGGATATATCTGCAAAGTTCAGAATGCTCAGTTATATGGTTGCATTGAAAAACACATTAATGGAAAATTGGGGGAAAATAATGCTGATAATATTTAATTATTCATGCAAATTTTTTTGCACATGATGAAAAGACGTGACCTGAAATAAAACAAAAATCAGTGTCTTATTTTTTTATATTATTAGTGTGAAACATAGTTTTTAAGTTTTGGGTTTTAAAACTTAAAAGCAGAGTTACCTATTTTTTTCAAAATTAATTTATATATTTAAATAACCTATATGTCACTCACTTTGAATTGTGATTTTTAAATATTCCAGTGGGCATGGTGGTGCATGCCTTTAATATCAGCACTTGGGAGCAGAGGCATGCAAATCTCTGAATTTGAGATTAGTCTAGTCTATGTAGAAAGTTCCAGGCCAGTCAGAATTGCATAGTGAGATCTTGTTTCAATAAATTTTTTTCAGATGTAAACATTATTGTACAGAGGTATGTGGCAGTGTAGTTACTTTTGTATGTGTTTTTCTCGGCCAGCAGGCTCATTGTATTATTTTGTGAAATCCTATGAATTGGTAATATCCTTTAATTAAATTGTATGTCAGAGGTTGTTCTCTTAGACAGAACTGTAACCTGGTTTTCTCCGTTTGTGTTGGAACATTATAATCACTGACAGTTATTCAATCAGAGACCTTAGGGTGGGAAGGCTCAGAACTCAGCACTCTGATGGAGCCTGAGGAGGTCTAACATTTGCACAGACCTGAACACAAAGGTTCTTCTGGTGGTTTCCCCCTGATCCTCCTAGTAAGCTGATCCAGTGTGTACAGCCTGACCCCCAGGCAGCTCTGTGGGCGCTGGAGAATGCACTGTGCAGCTCAGTGCCCACGACCTTCTGTCTTCTGCTCCTGGCCGGGCTGCTGCCATCTGCCTGTATTAGACATGGTCCCTGCCATCCACCTGCTTTCTGGGAGTATCATGTAATTCACAGGGTTATTTCCTTCCCCATTTAGATTACGCGACCCGTTTTTGGTTTAGAGAATGTATTTACTTAAGATTTGTATGCTGAAGATAGTCACGGTGTGTTTAGCCTTTGCTCCAGCCCAAATTTTAGCAATGACCTTTGGATTCTTTTGCTAATTCTGGCTACCAGGGCCCTGAGTTTTCTGGAAATCAGGGTGGTAAAAAAAAAAAAAAAAAAAAAAAAAAGTCTTTAATAACCATTAAGTTCATTCTTTTTTTTTCTTTTTTCTTTTCTTTTCTTTTTTTTTTTTTGCATTTAGAATGTGCACATGCAAGTTATTTTGTACCAAACTTGGGATCATTTACCTTCTTCTTGAATATTGGTGTTAAACAACATTCTTAAAGCAAGGCACTTTGAAACATATCAACATTATAAAGCTGTGGAAAAATGAATTAAAGCTAATTTCTCCAGGGACTAATATTCAGTATTTCATTGTTATTCCTACATTTGATTTTAGAATTACAATGTGTTTTCTGTTGTTGCTTTTCTTAACCCACTGTTTAGCTACCATTGATTAAATACTTATACCATTGTTTACAACATATGACCCCTTTTGAGTTTAGAAAATAGCCATAAAAGACCACTCCTGGTGTTGAGCTGTCGTGTCCTATATTTTTTTGTGTGGTAATATTTAAGTAAAAGGACAGGACAGGGCAACGTATATACACTGGCTGTAAAGAAAAATGAAAATGAAAAATGAAAATGAAATTTGCAGGCAAATAAATGAGTCAGGAAATTATTATATTAGTGAACTAGCCTCACCGATAAGTAGTTCTGTCTAATTCTCTTTTTTAAATGCATTAAATTATACTCACATAACCTGACAACCTGTGTTACATTTGTGAAACTTGTGTTGGATGGAAAGAACCAACTCCTCAACGTTGTTTCTCACATGGCTCCCGCCTTTCTATCTGGAGGCTGTTGGCCACCAGCCTGAGAAGATACAAGGGAGCAGAGATAGAAAGCAGGATTCAGGCAGCCATGAGTATGGACAGAGACTGCTGCAATGAAACGAGTCTACTTTATTGTTTCGGGGGTAGGGTATACGAGGGCTTTTTTATGGGTATGGGTGGGAAGGATTAATCGATAATAGCATCAAGTGAACAGGAAGGGCTGATTGGTTATAATATAGCACCGAATTATCATGCAGGCAGGAAGCCAAAGTGGGACATGTGTGCTGAGTTATGCTGCCTTCTAGAGAGCTCTGTACAAGGTGACTTTTCAGACCAGACCTGTGTTCAGGGACACTCCAGACAGAGGCAGAGTCGGGGAAGCCCTGCTAAGAAAAGGAGCCCCCTATTTTGTACCAAGCTCAGGCAGCCATTCAGTCGTGGGGGACTGGTGCCTTAATACCGAGGTTCCCTACCTAACTCTTTGACCTCCAGGAGCACACCACAGCATGTGCCCCCTACACACGCCACTGCGCACAGAAGGAGTTTTCATAACATTTTCAAATGCACACACATATACATTGTTCATATAAAGGACTTGATTGGAGTTACCCTACATAAGGGATAATGCACCTCCCAGATGCCATAGGTTGCCACGTAACAGACTCAGCTGCCAGGCGTAAAAACCCTCCCTTCAAGTTGTTGGTCAGAGGGTCCTAGATACCCCCAAACGATGCAGACCGTTGCCAGTGCTCTTATTTGCCCAGCAGAACAAGATGGCCTGATGCTTTTGCTGAAGACACCACATACTTGATCAGGGGACTTAGAGAATTCGAGGTGGTACTGAGCAGGAGGTTTCCTGGCTACTTTGCATAGTACTGGAAGGTGCTAGGTAGAGTGCGAGGGAAAACCCAGCAACAGTCTTACCCAGTCGTGATGCCCGCAACATACAATAATGACAGGTATAGCAAGAAACAGCCATGGGTGCACTACCACCACAATTTTCTGATTGGATTTAAGAACCACTCCCCAGGGGGTGGTGTTATTCCAGCCAAAAACCATCCCATGCATTGAAACCAAAGGGATGAACCTACTAGTAATATTTTGCTAAGTGTCAAACTACCCTCTAAATTCTTACTCTATATCTATAGATTAGTGCAGATCTCAGAACTTACCAGAGAAATTTCAGTGGACGATATTAATTGCAGAAACGCACAAAACTGGTCAAAATACAGAGAACAAGTATCTGGCTTGCTCAGGTACGGATGGAACATATCACACACTCTTCCCAAGGATCAGGGCCACTTTGGGATAGGAAGAGCCGCAGCATGCCAGCATCTTCTGGACATGGCAGGACCACTGTACTCATGAACTCACATCAGCTGCAGCTGCCTGCACGCAATCGAGCCGGTCAGCAAACCCTAGTGAGGAGCAAGAAGGGGTTCACAAGACTCCACCCACCCAGCTGAGGTGCTGTTGACAGTTGATGATTGAAGGGCTGTAGCAGGCCCAAGCATGGCAAACATGGCACCAACAGATTTTGCCTTTTACACCCTCCCACCCCCACACCACCCTCGTTAAAAGCCATTATATTCCTAAAGCCAGCAACCAAGGTCTATTCCCTTATGGGCCACTTTCTCCTCCCGAGGCTGACCACCAAGGTCCACGTGTCAGAGTATTAAAGTCCAACAGCAAGAAGACTCCTTTTGGCTCACCTAGTTGACATGTTCCATCAAAATTAAACACCTCATCCTAACCTTGGTTTCCCCCTTTCTCTTTATAAACCACCATTTGCCTCCCAGCCTCCTCTCTATCCAGAATCAGTTCGTTGTCCCTCCAGGATAAATATCCCTTCCCCATCTCCTTGTTTCTGTTCCCTTCTCCCCAGTCCTCTGTTTTCTGTCTTGGTCTCTTTTTTGTCCTGCCCTTTGTCCCTCTAGGGCAAATGAATCTCCTTTGAGCTGAGAACTTGGTCCTGGTGTATCCTTCCAACGGTTTCTGGGGAGGGGAGTGTGAGAGTGTATCTAGGAGGAGTTAGGGGAGACAGTGGGGGGGAGAATATGCTCAAAACACATTGTATGCACTACGAAAATCTCATTTTTTTTTTAAAGCATGTTTTACTATTGACTAGATTTGTGACTATGTAAGTCCTTTTTTTGGCCTTTGAATTGTCTATGAATTTATAAATTCTGGGTCTTAGCTAGATTTCTAATGGTGACATTCTATTCCTCTAATGAGGGCACTGCAGTTTTCCGAGCCAAAATGAATGAAACAAAATACTAGAATAAACTCTTGCAACCCCTGTGCCTGTAAACCTCAGAAGAGAAGCCCTTTATTATAAGGCAGAAATGGGTAGAGGAGTAGTCTTGGATACAAGAGTAGGAAGGAGAGTTGCCCTCACTCAGGGGACGCTTCACAGAAGCCGCCATCCGTGAATGACTGAATGTAATTACATGCTTGCTCTTGCAATGCCAAAATAGGTTGTGCTTTTTACAAGATCACACACATTGAATAGAACATTCACATTGTTTTGTAAATCTTAAATAACTTCAGTCTCTAAGCCCCTACATTTTTAAATGTCATTTCCTCCCTTTGATCACAAAAAAAAATGTAGTCATTGTTTGATCTCTGTATAGAAAAACAGGCTGCATAATAGGCAGTGGTAACTGTTTTGGAAAACTTCAATACACTAGCTTAAAAGATTTAATTGATCTGCACTATTTAATGTTTTTAGAAAATAAAAGTAGAGATAGTTTTTGTAAACATGGAGCTCAGAAGTTTGGAAATTAGGACAAAGTGAGGTGGCAGTGCAGTGAGGAAAAGAAAGGATTATCTTACAGAATGCGTTACATATTTCTCTGAGTACAGACATTTCTAGAAGTGCTAATTTCTCTTGTTTGTGACACAAATTTGTCTGGGCATAAGGAAGGACCCAGATGGAACAGATGGTTTTTCATGGAGAAAGAAGGAGAAGTTACAAGGGGTGGGGGGTGGGGAGAGACACTGGCTGAGAGAGAAATTTTTATTGATACATGTAAGCAAGGTGCAATGAAATTAAATGGGACTACTTCATAGATAAATAGAAAGAAAGTTTTATTATGGATCCAAACTGTCAGACTTTCTCTCAAAAATAGAGAACAACAAATGGGAGTGAGCCTTGCCAGTTTTTATCATTATTATTATTATTATTATTATTATTATTATTATTATTATTATTATTATTATTATTGGATATTTTCTTTATTTACATTTTAAATGTTATCCCCTTTCCCCGTTACCCCCTTGAAACCCCCATCCACTCCCCTCCCTCTGCTTCTATGAGGGTGTTCTTCCACTCACCGACTCCCACCTCCCCGCCCTCAATTCCCCTACACTGGGGCATCTATCAAGCTTTCATATGACCAAGGACCTCTCCTCCCATTGATGCATGACAAGGCCATCCTCTGCAAAGTATGCAACTGGAGCCATGTGTACTCCTTTGTTGATGGCTTAGTCCCTGGGGAACAGGTAGTGATGTGAGCTGGAACAGCCTGGGAGTTAGAGAATCCTGGAGGGTGCAGGCCAGGACACCCTTGGAGCTAGCATGGGGACTTTGGTCTGCTCGTGTTAATTGGAAACCAGATGTCCCTCCTGGAGGTAGTTGGGTGTAGGGGCATGCAGATAAGGAAGTAAAGGCTTAGCCTGACAAACAGAAACCTACCTGCTTCATAATGTTTCTGAGGAATGTTGAGTACGTTTTATCTGCTAGTGATCCTTCTGTTTATCTGGTCAGAGTCCAGCCTGAACTGATTCCATTTTGTCATTGAGGACATTGTCAGCAGTGCTGCCATCTTGGGGGTGCACTTTGACCTACCAATAAGCAGTACTGTGAAATGGAGGTAAGCACACTTCAGAGCCTCAGGACAAGTGCTATGCATGTGACTGATTTTTCTAAAGTAAACTCTCTGGACTCCTATTCACAACAAGAAATGCTAAATAATACATAAATAGTAAGAACTAGCCAGTAATAAGTTTTTGTGCTAGTCAAGTAGCTTCTAGAAAAACCAAAATAGGATACAGTATCTTGACATGATAGCCAGTCATTTGCTCCAGCCATGAGTATTTGTGCTCATGCACACCTGTTTTGCATTAGCTATTCCCCCCTAGGCCTTCAGTACCCAAGAACCCAGGGAAGAAATAGATTGAATACCTACTGTGTGCCAAACTCTTTTAATCTCACATCATTTTGTGCGGTACATTTTCCTACTTTAGAGTGGGAACAAAAAGGATCAGAGAGGTTCACCTTTAAAAGTGTCTGCTTAGGCAAGTAGAATCTACCTAAAAAACCATTTGTAATGGCAGGTATTTCTCTTCACGGCTATAATTCAAAGAAATGCAGTTGAGGGCGGTGGATGATCCGCCTGTGTTGTCCTAACAAGCTGTATTAAGAGTGTACCATAACCATTTGGCACAACTTGTGTTCTGGAGAGGAACATGAAGAGGAAAGCCATGCCCTCCAAAGCAACAATGTAGTAAATGTGAATTTATGTAGTGATATAGAATATAGACTCAATGCTGAACCTTATAGAATACCAAGGCCAAAGTAAGCAAGTTGTTTCATTTAACCCTTGGTGACTTCATAGACTTTATTCTTCTGTTTTTCTAGCTTATTCCTAAAGTCTACAACTGTCTTTTGAGGCACATATTGTAGTGCCTAACCCCTTGACTGGTTTGGATGGTTTTTGCACTGCACTGCCAATGCATATGTTCCTTTTCTCATTATTCTTCTATTTGCCCATCCTACAATTCTTGATGATATTGTGTTGGTGCAAATTTTTTTATTTAAAAGACTTAAGTGGTGGACTGTAAGAGAGAAAAAAAGTCCATAACCCAGGGGTGGTTGGGTTGCAGAAGTGTGGGTTTGTCCGGTACCATGTAGGTATTGCCCATTTGAACTCTATCCCTGGACACATGTCTTGTGAGCACATTGTATAACTTCTCTGGAGAAGCAAGCATCTGCTAGCTGGATACTTGGCTAGCTGCTACTTGAAATGAGAGCTGTTGTGTTGCTTTTGAGGGAGTTTGTTAAGGGAGGAAACAGAATATCTTACAGATTGGCATTAGCAGTTTATGGAAACAATGTATATATAATGCCTCTTCAACTCTTAACCCTTCCTCCCAAGAAACCGCTCTAAAATGAGGAAATAGTTTCATTGTCAGCAGTTCATCCAGAAGAAATGTCCATTTTGTTTTGTCTCGACTTCTCCTTTACTAGAATTAGGAAATGCAGAAGATTTTTTTTTTCATTCATACTAAATGACTTTTAAGCACAAATATTTTTTAGGTAATGATCTGAATCTGGGTTATATACAGAGTACCATGGACCTTGCCTTTCCTGGGAAAGTCAGATGCTCTGTTTATTAATAGTAAATGTGAGTCTTCACTAGTGAGGATACACCAGGACCAAGTTCTCAGCCCAAAGGAGATTCATTTGCCCTAGAGGGACAAGGGGCAGGACAAAAAAGACCAAGACAGAAAACAGAGGACTGGGAAGAAGGGAACAGAAACAAGGAGATGGGGAAGGGATATTTATCCTGGAGGGACAACGAACTGATTCTGGATAGAGAGGAGGCTGGGAGGCAAATGGCGGTTTATAAAGAGAAAAGGGGAAACCAAGGTTAGGATGAGGTGTTTAATTTTGATGGAACATGTCAACTAGGTGAGCCAAAAGGAGTCTTCTTGCTGTTGGACTTTAATACTCTGACACGTGGACCTTGGTGGTCAGCCTCAGGAGGAGAAAGTAGCCCATAAGGGAATAGACCTTGGTTGCTAGCTTTAGGAATATAATGGCTTTTAACGAGGGTGGTGTGGGGGTGGGAGGGTGTAAAAGGCAAAATCTGTTGGTGCCATGTTTGCTCACTCTACTGCACGTGCCTTAGTTCCCATCACAGCCTTGCCCATGCATATGCAAAAGTAATTATTGGCCTTTTTCATAGTCTGTAACTTCCTTAAAGGCAAGATATTAGCCTCCTGTTAAAGATCCGGCTAATACATGAATTCTGCCTTCTCGAGTCTACAGGTAAATTCATCTGTAGACTCAACCATTGGTAAACAGTATTGTAAAACTTGAACTGTATAGAACATGTACTTCTTGTTATCATCCCCGCTACCCCTGCCAGAAGAAGTAAGGTTTAGCAAAACTATATAGCACTGACATTCTGACATTGCAATAATGTAGTGAGGTTTAAAGAACATGAATGGCTAGGGATGTGGCTGAATTGTGGAATGTATATGTGGCCTGCTTGAAAACTTGGGGTTCCTCCAACAAAGGAGTGTGGTATTTGCTGAGGTTCTCCTGTGGTTCCACACCCTCTGTTTCCTCCCTCTCAGTATGTCCAGGCATAGCTACACACTAGGCTGGAACCAGAACAGGTTGGGGCTGCAGGATCCTGGTCTGGCTGGGAATGAGTGCCAGGCCTGGAGTGGAGAAGGACTTCTCTGATGATTTTAATGAAATAGTTCTCTTCCATGATCTTAGCTTGTACACATACCTTTATTTGGGGTAGACAAGGGCTACATATGAACCTTGAAGAATGGAAAGGTGTTCTTAAGGTGAAGTTTCATTGGCTGGAGTTTAAAGTACTATGAATGCTTCATTTGTATGGAGAGCCATTCTAGGAATCCCATGTACTTGCTGGGCAGATTCTTATCAGGAAAGAGGAAGTTGCCAAGGACCATGTGAAATTCCTCAGGTAGAAGATTGGGGGTTGGGTTCCCCAGATCAGGCAGAGAAGAGGAAGCCTTGGTAAGAAATGGGAGTCCTCCATTTTACTCAGAGGAACCATCTGGACGTGGTAGACTACAACCTTAGTAGCAAGGTGCAATATAGGAACAAATAAAATATAAAATTTGCATAGGTCTTCAACAAATGCTACATGATTTTATATGAGTTCAACATGTATGGATCATGATGCTGAAGGACAACCATATTTCTGCATCTGTGTGTGTGTGTGTGTGTGTGTGTGTGTGTGTGTGTGTGTGTGTGTTGATGTGTGTATGCATGTACCTGTGTAGACATTTAAGGCTAGAGGAGGACATCATTTTCACTTGAAACAGGGTCTTTCACTGACCCTGCGGTTGTACTGGGGTCCGCTTGCTCCAGTGATCTTCCTGCCTTGGCCCTTGCAGGTGCTGGAATCTCATCGCAGGTCTTCCTGCTTGTGCAGCAGATGTTCTCATCCACTGAGCCACCACTGTGTCTCCCCGTCCCTTATGCTGTCCCTCAATATTGTTGTCTTGCTATGTGGGAAACTTTTATTTGGTGTAGTCACACTTTTCTCACTCTGCTTATGTCCAAAAAGTCACTGCTGCAACTAATGTCAAGAAATTTCCACAATACTTTCCAAGAGCAGGTTCTAATACAGGGAAAAGCAAATTCGGGGAGACAGCAGGGCTTACACTATCCAAGACTGTGTAAATGGTATTAGTATACAAAAAGCACATGAGCTACTTATCATATATCCTGTATATGATCCCAGAGTTCCAGTGCCCCAGCATTAGCCTGTGTCTGTGGGGAGAGGAGCTTCACATTTCTTAAATTAAGCAAAAGCATTTGAGATGGAGTAAGAGCCATCTCTCTGTCTTGACCTTCCCTCAAAGGGAAGCTCATTCATGCTGATAACATTTTTGAGTGAACTTAAATGGGAATAATGTAAGGGGAAAGAGCTCCAGGCCTACAGCATTCCCTGAACAGAGGTTAAATTGTTGTGTAACCATCAAAATTTCTGCAGCATCAAAATCCCTCATGAGTAGGAGTCTTCGATATGTCTTTACAAGGTTTGGGGAAGCTTTTTTTGTGTGTAATGGAACAGGTTTGCAATTGTAATTCTGCAGGGTCTGTGCATGATGGAGAGTCAGGAGATGAAGGGAAGAGAGGAGAAGAGTATTTAATAGATGCTTCCAAATTGCCTTGTAATTCATCGTACCAGTATATAGGTTCACCAATGCTCAATGAGAGCTTTCCTTTCTCGAACATGTCCATGCAGTATTATCAACTAACTCACTGTCTGCCAACCTGAAGATGGTAGCTGAGCTCCCTTGATTCTTTTGAGAGCGAAGGTTAGCATTTTTCATCCTTCCATTGGTGGTTATAGTTTTCTGCTTCTTACCTAGTCATATCCTGTGACCATTTTGAAAATAAAATTTTGAATACATCATCTTCTTGCTGATTTACAAACATTTGTGATTACTTGAAGAATTAGATCTTGATCCTTAGCATGACATTTGATTACAAGAGGACGCTTTTCTGTTTTGAACTCTTAAATCTACTATGACTTTCCCTCCAGTTACAGAGGTAAGGACGCCATGCGTACACTAATGACAGTAAATAAAGATGTTTCATATGATTAAAAAATTAGCAAAGTGGGTGTAGGTGAAATATTTGGGTGTTAAAATTGCTTTATTATAGGGGAAATTGCTACTATTTTTAGAAATCTACAAACCAAGGACAGTTTCTTAATCTGGTAATGGTTTCTCTTGTCAGGGTTATAAAACCTGTAGGTAGAAAATAGTCCTCATCCCAGCACAAACAGCGTACCAAAAATAAGAATGCCTTATTCTAATAGTTCCCATAATGATTAGCTTTAATTGTCACCTTGACACAACCAGGACTCACCTGGGAAGAGTAACTCAGTGAGAAACTATCTTTAGTTTAGTTGGCATGTGGATGTATTTGTAGGGAGATGTTTTAAATTAATCAATATGAGAAGACCATGCCCACTATGGGTGGTAACATTCCTTAGGCAGGGGTCGTGGACTGTAGAACAGTGGACATAGCTGAACATGAGTAAGCATGAGAAATATTTATGCATTCATTTCTCACTGTTCCTAACTATGGATGTGATAAGACAAGCTGCTTCAAATTCCTGCAGTGATTTCTCTACAGTGAATTGTAAGCCAAATAAATCCTTTCTCCCTTAAAGTTGCTTTTTGTTGGAAAGTTTTAACACAGGAACAGAAATGAAACTATAACAGCTCTATACTTAAGCTGTGCATTTTAGTTTTATAGGAAACCAATGTTTCTGAGGTACTTCTGATTTAGCATCTAGGCTAAATATTGTGGAGTCTTTTCAGTAGAAGCTAGTACATCATTTTATTTTGCTGGGGTTAGTACAATTCTGACACATACTGAGTACAATGACAATACATCTTAAATATTCGTAAGTCAGACTTACTATAAACATAGGTATTGTTAGAAAGAATTTGCTGGGTCAGAAATTATAAATTATCCCTCTGATGTATATGTCCCACAAATGTTGCCTTTAGAGTTTTTGGAATATTTCATAAATCTATTAGCTATTTTGATCTCAAATGCTAATGATAAATGAGATTCTATAAAGGAGACATGCTTTATAATAATGGACAAAATTCATGTTTGTAGTGAATTGTAACCACATAGTGGTTGCTATTTTCAGTCATCTAGTGAGTCTACCATATACTTGAACTTACTTTATTCATCAGGTACTTGATATAGATTATGCTTTTCTTACTTGTGGGCAAATAAAAATATGACAAAGCATGCATGAAAAAAAATTTCTTAATTTTTCATTAAGAAATTAAGGGCATCATGAAGCTTTTTGATTTATTATGCCCCCCCCCCAGAAATGTCAATTTCTTTTAGAGGTGATAAGAAACATCAGAAATAGTATCTTGAAGATATCCATTTTTTTATTCACAACTTTTCCCAACAAACCCTTGCACCAGCTGCTGGAAAAGCAAGTGCCTTCAAAGTTACACTTCTTGGAGTTCCACTATTTTACGCTGTAATTTCTTTAGGTCTTTCTGTACTTTATGTTTCTCTAAATCCATTTTTGTTTTCTGTATTTGTTGGAGAGAATTCAGGGAATCGTGGATTGATTTAAATCCTAGAACAAGAAAGGAAAACAGATATATTAAAAACAATGCATTGGATCTCCCCCACCACCAAATGTGCTCTTCAGCAGTACTTCCATAATTGATCAACCTTTAATTCAAAGAACATTAAATTCCATTAAGACAAATCTAAAAAAATAGAGATGAATTAGCTTATAGTAGCTTAACTGGATCTGGCTTTATTATGAATACTTTTCTTTCTCTCTCTTTAGACATACTGGCTAGTAAAATAATTCTTTCAGAGGAACTTTGAAATATTTTCTTTTCCAGAGAGCCAAATAACCCTATTAAATACAGGGGGACATAGCTAAACAGAGAATTCTCAACTGAGGAAATTCGAAGGGCTGAGAAGCACCTAAAGAAATGTTCAACATCCTTAGTCATCAGGGAAATGCAAATCAAAACAACCCTGAGGTTCCACCCATACCAGTCAGAATGGCTTAGAACAAAAACTCAGGTGAAAGCTGATGCTGGTGAGCTTGTGGAGAAAGAACACTCCTCCATTGCTGGTGGGATTACAAGCTGGTACAACCACTCTGGAAATCAGTCTGGTGGTTCCTCAGAAAATTGGACATAGTACTACTTGAGGGCCCAGCTATACCACTCCTGGGCATATAACCAAAAGATTCTCCAACATATAACAAGGACTCATGCTCCACTATGTTCATAGCAGCCTTATTTATAATAGCCAGAAGCTGGAGAGAACCCAGATGTCCCTCAACAGAGGAATGGATACAGAAAATGTGGAACATTTACACAATGGAGTACTACTTAGCTATTAAAAAGGATGAATTCATGAAATTCTTAGGCAAATGGATGGGACTAGAAAATATCCTGAGTGAGGTAACCCAGTCACAAAAGAACACACATGATATGCACTCACTGATAAGTGGATATTAGCCTGAAAGCTCTGAATACTCAAGATACAATTCACCGAGCACGTGAAGCTCAAGAAGAAGGAAGACAAAGTATGGGTGCTTCATTCCTTCTTAGAAAGGGGAACAAAATACCAGAGCAAATATGGAGACAAAGTGCAGAGCAGAGACTGACAAGAAAGGCCATCCAGAGATTGTCCCATTTGAGGATTCATCCCATATAGTCACCAAACTCTGACACTATTGTGGATACTAAGAAATGAATGCTGACAGGAGCCTGATATAGCTGTCTCCTGAGAGGCCCTGCCAGAGCCTGACAGATACTCCAAGCCAACCATTGAACTGAGCGCAGGTCCCCAATGGAGGACTTACAGAAAGGACTCAAGGAGCTGAAGGAGTTTGCAACCCCATAGGAAGAACAACGATATCAGCCAACCAGACTGCCCAGAGCTCCCAGGGACTAAGCCACCAACCATGGGAATATACATGGCTCCAGCGACATAAGTAGCAGAAGACAACCTTGTCAGTCATCAATGGGAGGAGAGGTCCTTGGTCCTATGAATGCTCAATAGATGCCCCAGTGTAGGAGAATCGAGGGTGGGGAGGTGGGAATGAGTGGGTGGGTGGAGGAACACCCTCATAGAAGCAGGGGGAGGGGGGATGGTATAGGGGATTACCGGGATGGTGGAAAACTGGGTAAGGGGATAATATTTGAAATGTAAATAAAGAAAATATCTAACAAAAAAATATATATATAATATTTTCTTCTCTCTGTAGGTGCTGAGAAAAGATTTGTGGGCTTCAAAAAAATTCTTGTTATCTCCTTAACAAGTAAGCAACTTGGAGGAGTTAAGACTGACTGCCCTCATCTCTCTTGGAGCTTCCTACCTGTTCTCCTCATGTCTAGTCTCTCATGACCACAGGCCTGTCAGGTCACAAGCTCAGACCCTACATCCTGAGGAGGTCTTCCACATAGTTGCTTATCAACATCTTTTTATTCAAAGTGTAAAGGAGTACTCCTTTGTAGTACTCCTTTACACTTAGTAAAATAAAATAAAGTCTGAAAAATTCTCTTCAACTCATCCTAAGCAACAATGAGTATAATTAAATAGGAAATGGGTACTGAAATTAAATAGGAAGAGGGTCTTTTGTTGGAGGGGGTCATTTGAGTCTGGGATATGATTCCTGATCACAGAGTTCATTATTTTAAATTGGCTGTAGGAGGTGGGGCTATGGTTGTAGGAGGTGGGGCTATGGCTGTAGGAGGTGGGGTTATGGCTGAAGGAGGAGGGGCTGTGAGGGTTACTTTCTGTGGGCAACACATTCACTTATGTGCCACGAACACTGGGTGGAAGGAGGCACCTTCAGTGTATCAATGTGAGGCCAAAATCTTGTGGAATTTACACATATTTTTCTAAGCCCTGGAGGTCACAACACAGACTAGAGCTTTCTCTACTAAAGGAGACTTGCATTCTTCAGAATTGTGACCAAGGCAAATGGCTGCTCCACAGCCCCCATTCCTTCTCTCTCTCTTTGACTTAGATGAGCCTTTCAAATCAATTCTCTTTGAACTCAGCTCAGCTGGACACTGCTGCCTCTAGCCTCTTAAGAAGAAAAGCAGTCATTACAAGGACTCGGTTAACACATCTCTTCCTCACTTCTAAAGGTCAAGTTTCCAGGCTGACATCTGTCTAGCACCACTACCTGGAGTTCAATGAGAAAGCCATATGACTTAATCTCCTAAGTTCATAATGGGGCCACAAGTCAGGTCTTTGTGAGCCCAAGAACTTGCCATCTTACAGATTTATGATCCAAATATCTTTAAGTAAGTAAAGCATCTCACAGCAATAGCAGGCATGAGACATGGTCAAGTGGAAATGAATGTCTACTCACGAATGTACCTTCAGTATTATGGTGACCTCCTACAAGATATTTAGGGAAGCCAGATTAAATGCATGATAATGTCACTAATGACCAGACCCACTGAAAATGGACACTTGGGAAGGAAGGGGAGGGGAAGGAAAGGAAAAGCCATTCATTCTTTGCTCACCTGATTGATAATCATTTTGCATTTTCTCTAGTTCCCCCCACATCCGCTTCTCTACTTGGCTCATTTTCTTGGACACTTTATTTTCTATGGCCTTCACTTTGTTCACTTCTGCCTCCTGTTTCTGGGAGTTAATAAAATTCTCCAACTTGCTTGAAAGTTGCAGCATTTTTTCTTCCATCTTATTCTCAGATTTTTCCTGAGAGAGAGAGAGAGAGAGAGAGAGAGAGAGAGAGAGAGAGAGAGAGATCATGTGATAACTCTCCAAACAAGAGCAGCAGAATGGATTTCTGCTTCGGCTTAAAGAAAGTGCTGTTTTCCTCATGAAGACTATGAACATTGTATGTCTCTAACTGTGCTCCTAAGTGTGAGAGTCAATTGCTTAGTGTACTATCCGGTCTTGTGTGTCAACTTGACACAAGCTGGAGTTATCACAGAGAAAGGAGCCTCCCTTGAGGAAATGCCTCCATGAGATCCAGCTGCGGGGCATTTTCTCAATTAAGTGATCAAGGGTGGGAAGGCCTATTGTGGGTGGTGCCATCCTTGGGCTGGTAGTCCTGGATTCTATAAGAAAGCAAGCTGAGCAAGCCAGGGAAAGCAAGCCAGTAAGGAACATCCCTCCATGGCCTCTGCATCAGCTCCTGCTTCCTAACCTGCTTGAGTTCTAGTCCCGACTTCCTTTGGTGATGAACAGCAATGTGGAAGTGTAAGCTGAATAAACCCTTTCCTCCCCAACTTGCTTCTTGGTCATGATGTTTTGTGCAGGAATAGAAACTCTGACTAAGATACTTAGTCTGACTTTGCCATTTCTTTTGTAATACTACATGTATATAGAGGGGCTACTAGTGCTGATGTGCCTGGAAAGTTTGGAATTTTAGTCTGTTTAAATAAGTATCACAAAGGAAGATAACAAATGTGCTCCTAAGTGTTATAACTAATCTTTACCCTATAGAACCTTACATCTCCATGTGGACCCCGATCAATGAAAATGGTAACTCTCTATTCCAAGCTCTGTTTGTTTGTTTGTTTGTTTGTTTGTTTGTTTGTTTTTTAAATCCCCTAGGTTATACCCCTTCCCTAGGAGTTCTGATTTAATTGGTGTATGATGGAACTCAGGAATTAGTACAGTAGAAATGCTCACCAAGTGATTCTAGGGTGAGAGTGTGGGTGCAGCAACAGCCTTAGCCCTATGGGTTTTCTACATAGAATCAGGAAGGAGGGACTGGGCACAAATGCCATGTCTTCTGTGAGTCTATTTCCTGCTGCGTGCTCTAGGAATGGTGGATTCTGTCTCTCTCTTCCTCCCATGATGACCCAGGCTCAACCACTACTGCTTATAAATGGTAGAGGGCTTTGAGTACCTTGGGAGTTGAAGAACTAGTAGGCTCACTTGGCAGCCATGAATCTAACTATACAGACTTTGATTGTCATAGCAGTGAGAAGCCTGTTGGCCTCTACCTCGTTTACTTATGTGCAGACTCAGGTGTGGGCTACAGACATTGTTTACTGTGTTGCTGGCAGTTGCATTGAGTGAAGTTCTCAAGACATCGTCTCTGTACAATCTTCATGGCAGGCAAGCCCGGGCTAGCCCTTCTTGGAGGACTAGGGGTTCCAGTAGCAATGAGAGAACCTGGAAGCCCACACATAGGTGCGTTTCTTTCTCATGTGCCCTACCAGCCTTACTCTGAAGACTGGGACTTGCTTCACATGGTGTGATGGAGAAAAGAGTTCTTAAAACTTGTATCTATGCCAGGCATGGTGGCGCACACCTTTGATCTCAGCACTCAGAAAGTAGAGACAAATGGGCAGATCTCTCTGAACTCCAGGCCTGCCTGATCTACATAGCAAGTTCCACAACAGTCAGAGCTACATAGTAAGATCCTGTCTCAAAAACAAAAACAAACAACAATAACAAATAACTCTGCATCTAGTAATAGATCTCAAATAGGGTAAATTTCTTGTCTTCTAGAAGCTTTTAAACTGTCATGAGGTCAAGTGTCACCTAGGAAACTTGTCTAGAGCCCCGGATTCCTAACGGAGAACCTCAGAAGATTCTTTGGTTTGGGCTGAGAGTGATTTGTTATTGTTGTTGTTGTTGTTGTTGCTGCTGCTCTTCCTCCTCCTCTTCTTGAAAAAGAAAATGTCTTTAAATTATTTTGGAACAGGGAGAGCATATTCTAGGAATGTAGGTTCCCACATCTGGAGAGGAGATTCCTGGACCAGAGGCAGGCCCTGGACTCCTACAGAGATGTTAAAATAGAAGCACTCCTCTATGCAGCAGAGATTCCTGTGATGGCTGGGGGCAGCCACCGCACAGTGCTGTTAGCCTCATGATACAGGAGCGCCTTACCAGCTTTTCCTGCACAACCTTCAGACACTCATTCATGTGGCTCAGGTGGTCTTTTCTGTACTTGATAAACTGGTTTTCTGTCCATTTTTGATTGGTTTCAACTTCTTCATATAAATTTTTAGAAAGTGAGTTAAATCTAAGGAAAAACATTGTAATAAGTGAAGTTAATAAATCTACCACATAAATAAAAGTAAATATAAATAAAGTTAATAAGTTTAAAAATTTATCATCAAAAAGATACAGTAGGGTAATGTCTCTGGGCCTGAACATCTTAGGAGGTGTGAGTCGTGCCCTAGGCTGGAGTCCAGGCCAGCCACTGTCAGCAGGCCTTTGTGTACCTCAGAATGCAAACATACATAGTGGCAGTTATATGGTAAGCTTACTGATAACTTTCCCCTACAGAAATGCACATGTACCCATGTGGAAATCTCCTCAAGGCTTGAAGTTCTCGGTATGAGGGAAAGAAGTGCTCAAGTCACTTTGCAGTGGAGATTGACACATTTTCTGTAAAGAGGCAGACTGCAAGTATTTCAGGCCCTGTAGCTTGAATGCTGCTACTGTCATAGGAGAGTAGCCACAAACAACACAAATAGCATAGTTCTGCTCCGATCAAACTCTCTGTATACCCAGAGTCAAATTTCACAAAATAGTTACAGGTCATGTAGTATAATTTTTTAAAAAACAATTATTCAAAAGTATAAAATGCATCACCTTCAGTCAGAATCAGCTGCTTCAGTTTTCTGGCCCTTGCTTTACAAGATCCACGTGAAGCAAGGAGAAGAGAGAAAGGGACTGACAGTGGCATTAGAGGAAGGTGGGAGCAAGCCCCAAATGTACCTCAGTGGAGCAGTGTCTAAGCTTTGGCTTTGGGTAGTGTGTGCCCTGGGGAAGTCATCAGCACCATCTCCTCTGCCACTGGGGGATCTGAGTGGATGGATTTGTGCCAAGTCACCTCCCAGGCAAGAGAAAGAACCCAAACACCGACCCGGAAATGAAGAGTGTCTAGAAAGGGACGGCTGGCTGTCATGATGAAGTATACAATGAGTAAATAACAGCACAAGATTTTAACAAGTGCGAGTGGATGATTGTCAGGGACAGAGTGTCCCTGTTGTCCCTGAGAATTTGACCTTATCTGAGTAACAGTCTATTCTCCGAGGAACCATGGAGTGTTCTCGGAAAAACCATAAAATGTTTTGTCAATGCTTCTGCCCCGGCCAGGTGAGGCCCGGGGTTCCCCCCCCCCCCCCGCCCCACTTCCTCTTAACGCTTCCTGGCTCTGCAAGTATAATTGCCCTGCCCTTCTGAAGTGAAGTTAGGCTTTGACAACCGTTTTTGCTTGGCCTCGTTCCTCTCTCTCGCCCGTTTCTTTCAGGCTCGGTCCCCTTCGGACCCTGGTTAATTACTCGCCCCGCGGGCCGGGGCAGATGATGCTTCAGAGGTTAAAAGCATTGTGAACAGGCAGAGTTAACATAAAATGTCACTGTGGCGTGGCTCAGTGGCACAAAGGGGAATTATATTTGAATTGACAGAGATGTAGATCTGAGGAGAGAGAGGAATCATGGAGGTGTGTGAGTAGTCCCTAATATGGCAAATTCAAATTCCTATTTGGAGCAGGCCATAATATTAGACCGACAGGAATGATATGTGTTGTCACTGATGATAAAATCCTTCTCAATGAATAGTGTTGACAAAGCAATAATTGCTCTGATACTCTTCTGACAAAATTAGGTATAGAGTATGGTATTAATCCTTTGAAATTAGTTAAGATGTGAGGAACACATGGACATGTGTATATCTTTCTGGCTGTCATGAAAAGTATTTGGATTCATAACTAAAAAATGGAAATGTCAGCTGAGTACCTTAGCATACAACTGTAATCCTAGCACTTGCCTGCAGATGCAGGAGGATTGTTCCCAGGTCAAGGCAAGTCTGGTCTACTTATTAAACTGTAGACTAGACAGGGTTTCAGACTGAGATGTTGTCTCAAAACAAAAGAGAATAGGCTGAAAGGAAAAGGAGAGAGAAACAACAACCTCAAAATGGGTGCTATAAAATAATTTCTGTGTAGACCAGTGGCTGTAAACAGTAGAGGATATTGAATAATGTCTGAAAACAATTTTCATTGTCAACACTGGGAGGCGCTATTGGCATTTAGTGTGCAGACTATGGCTGCTATTGCACATCCTCCTGAGGCATAAAGTCAAAGTCATTCAACCAAGTCATCAATGTTAAAGGTGACAAACCCTGACTTGCATCACCAAAGCAAGGAATGGGGGGAAGTAAGACTTTAATTATAAAGTCTGATCTTCATCACTCTAAATTTTCTCACATGAGTTTTTGACAATGCACAGAAACTGTATCTTGATTTAGCTGAGTTCCTTGCCATTGAAGAATATGAAATCAGCTTCTTTTCTTGTTCTTAACAGTGCCATGATTCCCAACACCCATGCAAATGTTTAATCGCTGTTTAAGTTCAATGAGTACTGGGTGGACAGTGCCATTTGGTCAACAGTTTCCTCTTTGAGGACTGCTTCTTTGATTGCCCCTGTTCTCAGTTCATTCAGACTTACTTCTCTGTTGAGTAACACCCTTTTAACTTGAGTTGAGTAACAGGAGTTTTAACAGGAGTTGAATAACTCCTGCGAAAGAGGACCCTTTACCTAAGGTGACATTCACTTGCTGATGTCTTCACTGTTTTATTGTAATGAAGAGACACCCTGGCCAACACAACTCTTTTAAAAGAAAAGTATTTATTTGGGGGCTTGGCCATTATCACTATGCCAGGGGGCATCATGGTGGCACACATGGGACTAGAGCAGTAGCTAAGAATCACATCATGATCCATGGGCAGAGAGAAGAGAGAAAGAGAGAAAGAGAGAAAGAGGGAAGGAGGGAGGGAGAGAGGGATCCAAGGGCCTGGTGTGGACTTTTGAAACCTCAAAGCCCATGCCTAGTGACACACTTTCACCATCAAAGTCATGTCTCCTATTCCTCCCCAAACAGTTCTACTTACTGCAGACCAAGTATTCAACAATTGAGCTCTTGCACCATCCTCATTCAAATCACCAGACCTCATTTGTCAAAAGTTAAGTGGGCATAGCTTTGTCATTCATTTCTAGGTTCTCTTTTCTATTGCAGTGGTCTATTGTTCCATTTTTGTATGAGAACCACGCTGTCTTTATTACTATAACTCTATGTAGTATTATTTGAGGTCAGGTAGTGTAATATCTCAAACATTGTTTTCATTCCTTGGGATAGCTTTGGCTACTTGTATTGTGTGTGTGTGTTGTGTTGTGTTTTCTTGTGGTTCCATATAAATAAGATCTTGTATTGTTTGTCCTATACTTATGAAATGTGATATAGAAGTTTTGAATTTGAATATGTTTAATATTGATTTGGGCAGTATAGACATTTTTATAATGTTAATTCTACCTTCCTAGGAGCATGAAATAGTTTTCCATCATTTAGTATCTGCTGTGATTTCCTTTTTCAATATCTTGAAATTTTTGTTTTAAATGTCTTTCACTTCTCTAGTTAGATATTTTCCTAAATACTTAATCTTGGGAGGAAATATTTTAAATTGAAAAAAATCCCGTTCAATAAATCCTGATCATAGTATCCCCTCCCCCAACACCTCCCAAATCCTCTCCACCTTTCCATTCACTCAATTCCATGCCCCCCCCCC
>JADRCD010176911.1:0-18904 GCA_019843815.1 Montemys delectorum
TTTTTTTTTTACCCCTAGTCTTACATGATCTTTGTCCTATCTTGGTCTATTCTGGAGGAAGACTTTATTTTCCAGGATCTCATAGCCATGGCAGATAAATCTCAGTCTCAATAAGCCTAGGGCTTTTGTTTGTTTCTCTAGCAGCAAAGGTAAGTGGTAGCTTGATCTAGGTTACAGTGAGATTTGTACTGCTCGTTCAGGCTAGGTTTCGCTCTAGGCTTCTCCCTGCATCCCTGTTCTGTCTTGCCCATCTGTGTCCTCCCTACCTACTGCTCGGCTCTCTGGTCAGCTGACTCTCTATTTTGTCCCTGTATTCAGTTCTCAGGTGTACAATCTGTTGGGAATCCTAGGTGTTTAACCACTATCTCATCTTCTTGTGGGTTCTAAACTGATGGAAAAGCCAGAAGAGAATCTTAGGCTGCCTTGGGATGCAGTGCCCACTGCACTCTCTCTATTTTCTCTTCTCCTTGTATTCCAGCACAAACAAAAGCAGTAGGGCCCACCCCAGGGGCTTACAAGAAATGAGTGGACCAAGGAAGCTCTTTCACTCTCAGACTGGTGGTCAGAGTGGAAGGAAGTATGAGATGAAAGTAGCAGCAGGAATATCTAGAAGGAATAGGGGAAAAGGCATAGAAAAAAAGAGGAGTATGGAGCAGCATAGAAAGAAAAGGAAGGGATGGAGAAAGAGAACATGGTAAGCAATGGAGACTTGCTGCCTGCTGAGAGATGATAAACTTAACCTTGTTTCTTTTCCAAAAGGAAAGATTTCCCTTCCATTCCCATGGCAGGAAGAACGTGGCCCCTAGAATCAGTGAGAGTAACTCCTCATCAGTACTAGCAGTTGCTGGTGGTGATCCCATTTCATGGTCTTCCCACCATTTCTTCTTTCTCTTCCCTGACATAGGACCTGATATTACCCATAAAACATTGCTATGTAACTTGGAGCCTGCACCTTCCAGAATGCTCCTAGTCAGTCTTTCACACAGTGTTCCACAGGCCACAGGGTCAATCCTGTCTTACCGTAATGCCTCTTTGAGAAAGGTGAAGCCACACTCTTGTCACCAGTCAGGTGCAGAGTGTGAGCCCTCAGTCCTCAGAAGAGCTCACTGCTCTTGGTATTTACATAAGGGAAATTTTATTTTCCTGTGCTCCTCCTAGAGAAGAGATCATTTCATGTGCATGCTGTCTCCACCAGCTTTGGAATATTTGCAGCTTGGGAAAAAAAATCAGAAAATGACTTAAGATAAAAAAATACTTCAGGTGGACAAAATGAATCTCTCCATAATACTTCCTTCATACTCATTATCCATATGCCCCTCCTCCAAACTTCCCAGAAAGGACCTATGTAATTTAAAAGCACCTCTAGAGAGGTTGGGGATAGCTCTTTCTCATTACAGGATAGGATAGGTCTACTAATTTTCCTAAGTGGAAGCACAGGGTCATGTCAGGGGCTGGAGGCTTGACTCTACTGATCCCTCCTACAGAGTCGAAGGGCACTTGACATGTGTATTTCTAATGGGCCAGGAGAAAACCAATTTGGTGTTAAGTGTTTAGCCTTCAGATTTAAATAGCATGGAAGACGGTAAGGGTGAACACACTGAGCCGGGGCATCAGGCCTCCCATTGAACAGCCAGGTCATCCAGGTCCCAAAAAGGAGAGGGAGCAAGACATTTAACCCGAGACAGAACAGAAGAAATGACAGGTCAGAAAGACTGGGACAGCATGTTGAAACTAACATTATCTGTTCAGATAATGGGAGAGATGGTCTGGGGTACGTTATTTAGCTGGTGAGGGAAAGAGAATATATTTTTAAGCATTTTATTCAGTATAAGCATACATCCACACAGAAATTTTTATCAATTATTTTTACCACCCAGCAAATGAGGAATTGATTTTCTGCATGTTTTGTATCTCTACTGATCTGGGAGGCATGTGCTACAGGACAGAATGATCTTAAGAGATTAAAATGAGTGCCTGAAGCTTAGATTTCCTTTTCACCTCTTTTGGTCTTATATGATACTCATCAAGTTTCCCCTTTTCAAGAGATTAAAAAAACCAATAGTCAATAACAACAACAACAAACCTAAGCATTGGTTTTTTTTTTTTTTTTTTTTTTTTTTTTAAATTCTTATCTTGTCAGGGACATCCCCTTGGTTGGATTTCATAGGACTCTTTATTTTATTTTATTTGCGTTGGTTTTACAGCCCGCTTCCTGGGCTGTGTGCTGGCATACATTCATGCAGATCATTCACTGAACAAGTAGATTGTGCTGCAGGGGTGAATAGAGGGAGAAAGGCAGACACATTCAACGAACTGAAGTGCTTACTGTATTGGAAACCTGCGTTAACCCTGAGGAATTGGAACCTTTTCCTGTTTTACACAGAGAGGCTCCAAGAGCCAGCAAGTTGCTGGTTGCCCCTAAGACCTTTGGTACCATGCTCAGCTTGAGATATGACTGGTATACTGCTTCATGTACTTACCTAGTTTATAATGGCAGTTTGGGGATTTTGCAACTTAGTAGGGACACTCTATATGTTACCTGAGTACCTCATGCATGATGGGACAGCAATGGTCGTCACTAGAAGATAGGTTGTGTGCACCCTGCTCTATTAGCCTTTTGCATGTTTTAAGGTTATACTTTAAGGAAAATGTATGCTGCATTGTTTGTTTGGTATTCCACAAACAAATGTAAAGAGCTTAGACCTATAAGCCTGAAAATGGAAGAAAGCCCATTAGATCTAAGCCATTGGGAGGGCATTCGTGGGGCCGGGATTGTGGGTCCCAATGGCTTTGGAGCTCCTTGACTGCTTAGGTCCTTAAGTTCTTGTTGCTGTTTTGGTGCAGGGCAGGAAGAAAAGATAATAGGATCCAGAGTTTTAGAAGTGACCATATTCTTTGATAGCCTGAGCTACTTCAGGCTGTGCTTGATTCCACTAATCTGAAGGATAGAAGAATTAGAAATTCTAAAATCTAAGCATGCTTGTTGCAAGAATGCCTACTGTGTAGCTTTATCATTTGAGAAAACTTGATCCTTTAGCATCAAAGTTCTTGGGTGCATTGGGAAAACCATTATTGTCTAATAATGATTCAGAGAGGGATCAGTCCTCCATAGGGAAGGGCTATTACTCAGACTGAGGGCATTTTTTTTTTCTTCCAGAAAAGCACGTGTAAGCCTGGTAGTAGTAGCACAAGCCTTTAACCCCAGCACTTGGGAAGTAGTGCTGAATCTTTGTAAGTTCGAGGTCAGCCTGGTCTACAGAGATATTCCCAGAGTTAGTTACACAGAGAGACCCTGTCTCCAAAAAACAAAAAGAGTGTGAAGCTCCAGGGTCATTTGGACTTTTTAAAAGAGAAGCTGAAAATATCCTAATTAATAAATATTAAGATACAACTCAAATGTTTAAAAATGGCTACAGTAACAACATTGTAGAACGCCTTCTTGTTACATTCCAAAGTGAGGAAATGATGTTCCCACATAATGATTTGGTGTTAGTTACTTCTTCTCTAGCATTTCTCTCTCTCTCTCTCTCTCTCTCTCTCTCTCTCTCTCTCTCTCTCTCTCTCTCTCTCTCTTTCTCTCTCTCTCTGTGTGTGTATGTGTACATGTGTGTGCATGCATGTGTATATATATGTGCATGCATGTGTATTCTTAGATATGCATCCCTACATCATAACCCCTGAGGATCATTTCTCTAATTGTGATCTCTTCAACCTTCTGTCATAGACTAGCTGCATCACTTGGACGGTGTACAATAACCAAGGTTTTGGGTTATTTCAAAATCTTCTGAAGCAAGCCTACAAGCCTCTCAAGACGTCATAGTGTGGCCCTTGGCAGGTTGGCTACCTTTGGGATTGGTATTGAAGAGCAGAGAGGGAAGGAATATCATGTATCTGCTTTTGGGGGAAAGGCTCTTCTGTGAATGCTAAGTTTAAATATTGGGTTATGTGAAATGGGGTGCTTTAATCTGGAGACACAAGGACCTTCTTCATAGAAGTATCTGAGCATGAATGGGTCTCTGCCAAGTTGAAAGTATGTCTAGGCAAGTTTTAATCAAGAAATGGCAAATGTATGGCTCATAAAGGCTTTGTTTTGTTTTTGTTTTGCTTAAGAAATAAATGACATTTTACTGATTGTATGCAAGAAAACCTTTTAAAGTTTCACAAACTTCTATTCGTGTCAGAATGAAACATGTCACAAAGGTTTTATGCTAGTTTATAGTTAATGTTTTATATTTTACATTGTATTTTAATACAAATAATACAATGGTTTACAACAGAGCTGGTCATTTTTCCAATGTCTTGCTGAAGAGGTTATATAAGAACCCATGGAGCTGCCAGACCACTGGTGATGAAGTCCTCAGTTTTTCCTCTTCAGATTTGCCTTCCTTTCCCATAGAGGAATTGACAGTTGTTTCCTGGTAGATCCTGGCTTGGGTACCACTTGTCTCTGATAGAGTGAGTCTTCAGGAACTGGCAGCTCAGTGGGGCATTGGTATGGGTGCTCTTCCTAACTGATAAGTGCTTGTAGTAGGAGTGTTTTGGGTAGCAGCAAATCTGAGCACTGGCACCTGAGTAGAGCCTGGGACTCTGGGGTTCCTTGCTCAAAACTCAGGAAGATTTCCCTGTGCTTTCCTGATGGAACGACAAAGTAGAGGTCTGAGCACTTCTGCCTGATGTTTGGGGCAGTACTTCCAAGTTCTAAACTTAGGCCATTTTTCTCTGTAATACTAATCAGTGGCTTCTTACTAGATTCAGAACAAATCTCAGCCTTGAAGTATGTGGGTCACCTTGAGCTGCCTCTCTCTTCCTTCTCCTCTTTTTTTTTTGGCCCTTTCTTTCCCTTACCTGGGCTAAGGTCTTTGTCACTTCAGCTTCCTTGTTGGCTTTCTCTGAGGCCTTCTTAAGAGAGGTCTCTTTTGGTGTCCTTGGTCTCATTGGATCCTAACACTCCCTTTTGTTTTCCTTGAAGCCCCGATATGATCTAATCTTGTATCTGTTTCTCATTAGAACATAAGTTTTGGGAGAGTAGAACCTTTCTGTAACCTTACATTTTGGCTACTTTATTGGGTTCTTTCACCTACCATCCTTCTGTATCCCAATCCCTTCCACTCCTCGCAACCCAACATGAGCTAGGTGAGAGGGGAAGGTTAGAGGGGAAAGGGGGTGTAATTATCTTTAGATTACTTCCTGCTGATTAGGGGGTTCTAGTTCATAGGAGCGAGTTTGATCTTTGTAGTCAGGATATCTCCAATCAGTAATACAGAATACAGCAAAAGCAGCAAAACAGCAAATGCAGCAGCTGGGACAAGCAGCAACAGGGACTAGCAGCTGCTAAGGTAGCAGCAAGGACAGTAGCAGCAGGAGCAGCCACCTCTGCAGCCTCTCCAGGCATTTATACCATCTCAAGAATTTCCCAGAATTCTAAATGTAAATTACGTTCAGGTGGCAGAGTCATGCCCCTGCCAGAGCACAACACAAAGCATAGTTAGTGGCTGTAGACAGTCTGAAGCAGCCCCATATTCCACACCTGGGATTAAAACAAAAACATATTTACATAACATAACAGGGTTTTTAAAGAAACTAAAATTCTCAGTACATTTACTCTGTTGTCTGTGGCTGACAATCTGGCCCAGACAGTTAACTCATGAGCATGAGGGCCTGAGTTTGGTCCCCAGGACCCACATTAGAAAGGCCGACAGGACAGCATGGAGCACGCCTGCCATTGGAACACTGAGGAGATAGAGTCAGGAGGGTATCTGCAACTTGCCAGATGGCTAGTCTAGCTGAATCATCAGAGAGTTGCAGGCTGTGAACATGCACACATGCATGTACATACCCACCACATGGGCACATACACATATTTACACATATGTATACATGAGAGCACACACCTTCCTTGCTTATACTGTATTATTATTTCACAGTCAGTGATAGCACTTGACATGACGTTGATGTTTAGAAATATGTTTTGAAGGCTACAGATGTAGCTCAGTGGTGGAGCACTTGACTAGCATGGGTAGAAGACTCGGTTCAGTTCCAGTTCAGTTCCCAAAATAGAGAAACATTTTGATGAATTGGTTACATTATGTCTTCCTTGCACTCTACTTTCTTCTTGATTGGAAAGTGGCTTTGTTATTTCTCAGGAATGATGGGACCAGGGTTATAAGGTAATGAGAACCTAAAGAAAGATAAGGATATTGGGATAAGTCACATGATCGGAGAAGTAAATTACAAGAGTGGCCTTAAAAAGAATTAAATACAGACAATTGAAAGTCAGGCTCTTGCCACTATGCAGTGGTATGGTCTCCTGTAAGTCATATATACCTAGAACTTTACATTTGTAATTGTAACAAGAATGAAAAGACTGATGACACTGTTTCACAGAACACTACCCATGCTGGACTTCAAGTTTGCTTTGGACTATCTGCATGGCTGGCAAATATTTTTCCAATAGAAAAGTGGGGGCTTTCATTGATGGTAGGAACCAACCAATTGCTGGCCAGTCTAGCTAAATCACCAGAGATGCAGATTCTGTGTGTTTGCATACATGCTTGCACAATGAGAGAGCCTCCACATCAGTTCTTCTTATTTTCTTGGAAAAGAAATTCATATAATATATTTTGATCATGTCCTTCTCTTCCTCAATCCTTCCCAGATAGTTCCTACCTTTCTACCCACCCATCTTTATGTTATTTTCTCTCTAAAAATAGAAAGCAAGCAAACAAACAAACAAAAAAAAACCAAGAAAAATAGATTCATTATCAACAAAAATAAAACAAAATATAAAAGCAAAAGACCAAAAAGACAAAATAAGTAAATAAACAAATAAGTAAACAAATAAATCCCAAACAAAGCAAACTGATACAAAAAAGTGTATAAAAATAACATTGAGTACTTTTTGTGCTGTCCAGCTACACCTGGGCTTGAGGCCTACCCTGAAGTATGGTTAATATGTCCAATGAGACTCCATCCTTTGCCAGTGGATATCGATTGCAGATAGCTTCTTGGCTAGGGATGGAAGCTTGTATCTATTTCTTTCTCAGTGTTGGGATCTCATGTGACCTAGACCTGTATAAGCCTTGTGCATGCTGCCACAGTCTCTCTGAGGACCATCAGTCTTTAAAATGGAAGCTTCTCAGGTTAGAGTTACCCCACTGGATAAGAACACTTGCTACTAGACTTGCAGAAGACTGGAGTTTGGTTCTCAACATCCGTACTGGGCAGCCTGCAAATGCATGTAGCTCCAACTTCAGATCTCGTGACTTCTTTGGGTTCCAGAGACTCCAGCCCTCACAAATGTACATACTCTCCCCAAACACATAATTCCAAGCAAAACAAATCTTAAAGAAAGAAGAACCTTCCTCTTATATCAAGATATAGTATAATGGTTCACATATTTATTTATGGATGGCTCATCAGAGACAAGGCCAACAGAATTAACTGCAAAGCAAGAAACAAGAAAAATTATTTATATGTATACTAAGCCATGTTGAACAGGAGATACTCCACAGAGCTGATGAGATTTGAATTGATGTAAAAATGTCATCATTTTTATTTTTACCACATGGAAACAACAATATAGAATTCTGTAAAATGCAACCTACTGACAAAAATAAAAATAGCTTTAGCAAGGTGTGTATTGCATGTTTACGGGGGTATAGTTTCTTTCTTTCCTCTCTGTTCCAAGCATGACTGAAATCATCAACAGAAGCAGGATTTTGTTTTATTTGTAAATTACTAAGCATGTCAGAGAATGATCTTGACAGGGGGGACAGACAAATGAGAGCAAGTTTTGTTGACAGATAAGGGCACAGCATTGTGTTTAGGAGAGGGTAAAACCAGTAACTACCAGGCTGTATTAGAGTGCTGTCCTAGTTCACTCCATTTTGAAGAAGCTTCACAATCTTGGAGTCTTGTTCACCCCATTACTGGGTATGGTCTAAGACATGCTCCTGCAGTAGTCAATCGAACTATATAACTAATGCTAACTCTGTTGTGGTTCTGTAGTTGAGTGTTATGCTTGATGACATCACTGAAGGAGATTGATTGAGCATCCGCAGTCTTAAATTCTGATGACTATCATCTTGAGGGGAACACAAACTTTAAGGTCTCATCCTAGGTAGTTAAAAGAGCCTAAATGGAGCGTGGAATTTGAACCCAAACCTCCTTGGGCATAGCCTACATGACTAATTGGTAGGTCTCAAAGTGCAACTGTGAACAAAAATTAATGACATCCACCTAGTGCTTACCTGCTTGTCTTGGGGCACTGAGTGACTTATCAGAGTATAGAGGATGTGTTGGTTCATTTTAATTGTAAATATAATGCAATCTAAAATTACCTGGGGAGAAAGTCATAATATGGAATTGTCTAGATCAGGTTGGCCTTATGGGCATGTTTGTGGGGGATTCTCTTAGTTGTTACTAAACTGACTGTGAGCTATACCATATCATAGGCTGGCCCTGGGCTGGATAAGAGTAAAGGAAATGAGTTTAGTGCTAGGGAAGCCATCAAGCAAGGGGGGAGGAATCATCCAAGTTTTACTCTCTTTCTAGTTTTGAGTGTGGTTATGATGCTTTAAGTTCAAGTTGCTTTGACTTCCAGACAATCAAGGACTATAGACTAGAGTTATAAACCAAACAAACCACTTTCTCCTCAAGGTTGTCTTTGGTCAGGGTGTTTATCACAGTGCCAAAAGTAAATCCAGACCATGGCGGTAAGCTGATTATCAGAAGATGCCTTATCTCTCTTATTTAGAATTACCCTTGATTTATTTAGTTATGATTTTATTTGTTTTTAATTTTACTATATATATATACATATATATGTGTATATATATATATATACTGTATTTACATTACATTCCTCCCTCCTCCAATATCTCCCATGCCTTCTCAAGTTCATGACCTATTATCCTTTAATAATAACTAACACATACACACTTGTTTGTACACATGTGTGCATGTTTTGAGTATGTAAATTTATAAATACAACCTGCTAAGGTCATTTAATGCTGCTTATAGGAGGTTAGTACTGACCTCTGAGGATTGGTTTACCTATCAGGAGAATCATCCCTGGGTAAGAGTAATTCTTTACTCTCTGTAACCATCAATTGTCTGTAGCTCTTCTGAGTGCTAAGGCTTGTGAGCATTCCTCCATCTACATTGGCATACTCATTGACTTTACCATCTTTATGTCTTGTTTAGATAATCATAGTGTTGAGGAATCCTGGACATGGCTTCTGTCATGTATAGAAGACACTATCTTACAACAGATGTCCTTTCCTGGACTTGCTTCCTGGGTCTTATGATCATTCTTTTCCCTCTTCCACAACCTTTCCCAGAGCCTTATATATAGGGGCTGTGTAGTAAATGTGACAAATAGGGCTTGGTACCTTCTAGTCAGTTATTCTCTGCATTTTGATGGGGTGGGGCTTTCTGTAATGGTCTCTGCTCTTAAAACAAGCTTCTTCAATAAGGAATGAGAGCTGTACTTGCTTCGAGATGTAAGGATATGTATTTAGAATGCAGTTGGAAATCATACTAGTTTAGGAAAGTGGCAGTTTCAAAAGAATATAGACTCTTCTACCAGGGCCCATGGCCTCACCAGCCACCGGTAGTTTTAAATTACAGTACCAAGAATGAACTCCTTAAGTCTAATTAGATGGATGTTAGATACCTACTGCTATAAGCACCACTGTTGCACCTTTAGGGATATTATGCTGAGCTGGTTTCTGTCATTAGCAGTTTGTCTCCCTTGGCAGCATGTGTAGCTTCTCCTATACTAGATCTCAGAGAAGAGGCTTCCAGGTCAGTCCAGCTCAGCTTCCTCTTTCTCAGATACATGGTGTCTTCAGCAAAAGAATCTTCTTACCTTTAGCTTCTGGGAGGAAACCACGGGCAGTGGCAATGGTCTGTAAATGTTGTATGTTCTCTCTTATTTCTGGATCCTAGCTCTGGATCTTTACATGTGAGTCTATCACCTAGAATAACAATGATACCTGGAAAGTAAAAAGTAGCGATGAGTCAGGAAGAGGAGGAGCTCTAGGGGAGGAAACTAGTAGGGCACAGTTGCTATGGAGGGGAAAATAAGAAAGGGGGAAGGGAGGCTTACTTAGGGGAAGGAGGAAAACATGGACAGAGGAACAAGAAAGAAGGTGGGAAAAAATGACACTAAGAATGTTTGAAAATGCCATAGAGAACCATATTATTTTGTTTATCTAAAATTACACAATATAAGTATATGTGTATACCTATTTATATTTCCATGCATGTATATGTGTGTGGTAAATGAAGTTATGCCACTTGGGATGACATTGTTTCCCAGAAATCCATAGACTATCAAATAAAAACTCCAGTGACACGCATGGAAACTCTCTTTCCAAGAAGAGTTCAAGAGACTCCCTCTTAATCTGTTCTTAATCTGTTTTTGTACCATATATATATATATACATATACATGCATACATATACATACATACATATATTATTGATTTACTGATAAGTACATCAATTCCTTAGTCTACTGAATGTTTATTGAGAATGTACTATGTACTTAATTCATATGCTAACTACTGTGTGGCATGGACTTGTGAGACTACTGTCATCACTTGTTTACCTGACCCCAGAAATGGGTACATTCCTGTGTTTTCAAGTGCTGTTGAGGCTTACCCACATTGTAGGTTCTTGGAGAGCCTTAGAGATCATGTTTTGAAAATGTCTAGTACTGGGAATAGTGATGTTGACCATGGCATTATAAGTGGATTAGCCTATTTCCTAAAATAAGTTTTACTTTACAGTCATGGAGTCATGAACGTCTCCCTTGGAAGCTCTTCATTTATTCTCTAGCCACGGCTCTGATTTGGGAGAACTGAAGTAGCAGCAGCATTGATGCCAATCACACCTGCTCTGGCTTCCAGGAGAAGCTTGTGTTTCAGCACTGTCCCTGTGAGATGGATTCAGGAGACCCAGAATAATGTGACATATGCATAGAAGTCCTCAAATACAGGCTTAGGTGGATGAGACACTTATGCTCTATCTTCTACTTTTGGCCCCTTGAGTTTTGTTTTTTAGTATTTCCCTGACTACAAGGATTCCCTTCCACTGCCACAGTTTCTCTGTGGGTGGTGTTTTTTTTTTTTCCCTCTGCACTATTATATCATAACAGGCAAATCCTCTAAATGAAGATTGGGAGTTACTCCTTAAATAAAACTCTCTGTTAGCCTTCCCCAGAACTGACTAAATATCAGTTGGATGTAAAAATTCTCTATTTATAGTTTCTTTTTTTCAAATTAGTGCTTTCAGCACAAGGCTTAGTGAGGGTGGTTCTACCCTGCTCAAATCTGAATTTGGGACTTTTGGTTCATCAGGGTTTCCATGGCTTTGTTTGAAGAAAAAGTGAGATGGGATTTTTTTTTTTTTTTTTTTTAGTTCTTGGCTTCAAATAAAACCAACCCTTCTTCATTTGGTTTTCATGTGAACAATCTCAGCTGTGCTTACGTTGTTTGCTTCTTGCTTTCAGGTCCCAGATAAAACCGCCAGTGAGAGGAGACCTGTCCCCTAGCAACAAATCACATACATGTTTGCTGGCCACAACAGTCCACTCACCACCTGCCCTCAAATGAACTAAAGGAAATTACCAAAGCCCACGAGGGAGAGTTGTGAAGAAAGCCTGTCTTGTAAGGTGAGGAGATATGTGACTAGAGACATGAGAGATTGTGTGTGTGTGTGTGTGTGTGTGTGTGTGTGTGTGTGTGTGTGTGTGAGAATAGGCGAGCAAAGAAGAAAAAGGGTGGGAAAGATGAGTTATTGCTTACCAAAGGTGGTGGTAGGCAATGTGAGCTGACTTGGAAGAAAGGCCATGGAATAATTTATTAGATTTATTTGACTCACAAGATTGTTCTTGAAAAAGGCTTGGAGAAGTGTTTGCAGAATAAACAGTTTTCCTTTTGGTTGGTGCTGTAAGAGGGGGCCGGGAATAAGAGGTTTCCCTGCTTTTGCCTTATTCTGATATTTTAGAGGAAGTCAGCGATGGATTGTTTTTAAGACTTCTGACTTTTGAAATGCATTTCTCAATTTTAATAGTAGTCTGCTTAGACTGCATTTGCAATCAGTCTGGAGTTCTGTCTTTCCTTGTGTGTCTGCTTTATCTCAGTTCCCTCCTAGAAGAAAGCATGTGCTCTGTGTTAGCACTTAAACCAGAAACAGAGGAGATGTTTCACTCTTGGATCCCCATGTAGCATGTGTCCAATTAAGGTCTTCTTTTAAAAATTCTATTTATTGTATGTGGGGGAGGAAGACTGGGAAGAGATAGGGGAGGGGAAACTAAGGTTAGGATGTAAATTAGTTAAGTAATTAATTAATAAAAATCCTATTTATTTGTGTTTCTCTCTGTGCGTATCTGTACACACACAGATACACACACAAACACACACACATGCTGTGGCACACAACAGTTTGATCAGAGAGCAATGTTAGGGTCGGTTATTACTTTCCACCTTGGTTGAGACAGGGTCTTTAAAAAAATGCTGCTAAATATGCCCCACTAGCTGGCCTGAAAGCCTCCAGGGACTCTTATTTTCATGTCATCTTGAAGCAGGAGCATTGGTGTTATAGACATCCTACCAATAGCTCTGTGTGTTGTGGTGATAGGAACTCAAGTCCTCACACTTATGCCATAAGTGCTCCACTTACTAAGCCATCTCTCTAGACCTCAGCTGAAACCTTCTGACTCACTGGCTCTGGCTCAGTGAGTCCTGACTCCAAACAGCCCCCAAGGAGGATGCAAACCTATTGCTGCCTGTGGTTCTATAGTAAGATTACTGAGTATTTCATCTGGTACCATCATATATATCATCTTTGCTAGTGCTTCACTTCATTTATTTATTTCCTTAAAATAACTTAAAAATATTTTTAAGAAAAAATATTTTTATTGTATTTATTATTGCATCTGGTGTGTGTGTGTGTGTGTGTGTGTGTGTGTGTGTGTGCCTGTGTGTGTCTATGGTGTGTCTATGGCATGCCACAGGATCTATGAGGAAGTCGGAGGACATCATGCTCCAATTATAGTTACTTCTTTTCCTTTAACTCTGTGGGTTCCTGAGATGGAATTGAGGGTTGGGTTTGGGGACAAGCACTTTAGCTTACTGTGCTGTCTTCTTGATCTAGACTACTTATTTCTTACTGATTTAAACCAAGCACAAAATGTTCACATAGTTCACTATTTCATATCACATCTTCAAATTGAAATGGTATTAAACTTGATATTCAATAGAATACAAAATGAACTCCTAGATTTTATCAAAGTGTGCTGGCATTTTGCTTGAATAAATTATATGTCTGGTAGAAGATTCAGGCCTTAATGTGGTGGGTCTGTGCTGCCATGGTGATGTAGGCTGGGAAAGCTGTCCATTGCCCTGGAAGAACAGTTTGCCAAGAGTAGCACTCAGTATCACCATCCAGTGAATACTCTATTAGAATGAAATGCTTTCTTGGATTATCATAACTCCATAATGTGTCTGATATAGATAACTAGAACAGGATCATTTGTCAGTGGTTTTGACATCATTCCATGCTGACGAAAGGATTCAAAAGCCGAATGCAATCATCAGTAAGTTCTACTAAAGTAGAAGCTATGGAATGGTGGTTCTCAACGGTGGTCATGAAGTTTCTGGGTGTTCAATAACCCTTGCACAGAGGTCACATATCAGATGTCCAATATATTTACATTACAATTCATAACAGTAGCAAAATTACAATTAGGCAGTAGAAACTAAAATAACATAGTTGAGGGTCATCACAGTATGAGGAACTGCAGCATTAGGACGTTTGAGAAGGGTGAAGAAAGCATTTTCACAGTTTTCTTCTACATTGCCTGGAAATGAGCAGGGTAGTAACCTGCCTGACCTTAGTGAGTTGTTCATCTTCTTCTAAGCTGGAAGGCCACCTGTACTACTCCTTGACCCTCACAGCTATTCATGCACTCTGGGATATCACGTCCATGTAGATAGGAATAGCCAAAGCAGTGCCTTGGAACAGCGTGGGAGCCATATGTGTAGGCTCCATTGCCAGACCGCTTGGCTTGGATCCCCACCAGAGCACATGGTCACTAAGCATGTTACTGCTGACCTCTCAGTACCCTAGGGTTTTGGTTTCTAAGACAGAGATAGTAAAATGTACTATCTCACAGAGCTGTGAAGATTATTTGAAATTATACGTACTTACTGCTCAGGATACTGTAACTATGAATAATCATAAACAGTGTGACCTGAAATACTACACATAAGTAATGAACAGGTGAATACAGACGTATATGATTGGCCACTTGGGAAGGACTTGTCAGAAAGGCCAGATGGAGGAAAAGATATTGTTATTCCTTTTATTGCTGCTGTTTTTATTGATGTTATCATGAAAACGAGGGGATGCATTTCTGTATATGATAGCGATCGTTCTCCATCCACATATGTGGTGAGCTAAACAATCCAAAGCTCTCATCTTCTGATGTTTCTGTTTACCAGATGTTACTGTTCTCATCTCAGCAGCACTGAGAAGTCAAGAGCCAGGAGTCTAACACAAATTCTAAGTTGAAAGGTACATCTGATTGTATGCTCTGAGACATAATTGGCTTGGCATTAAAATAATATAGGAATCGGCTGTGAATCCCAGGATGATATAATTTTTTCATGAATTCAAATTGCAGCTAAAGGAAAGGTGGATGTACAGATTAGTGAATGTGAAAGGGCACCACAGCAGAGATTATTCATAAAAGGTATTAAAGAGCAATAGTGAATTTTTTAAAAACAAAGATCAACTCAGCAAATAAACCATGCAGTTTAAAAATGAATTCACCACACAGTTTGATTCTGTATTCATAAGTGTAATGAAGTATTTTTCAGTGGAAACATGAGGGAAGCCTTCTAATATAAATTGTGATCCGTTAAGTCAGGAGCATGAGGAAGTAATAGTTTTAGGGCCCCATCTGCAATAGAACTTAGCTCCCCCACCTTTGATTCCAGTTCTTCTCCTACTTGCCTCTTCTCTCCTTATTAATATTGCTGAGACACATCTGTCTTCCAGGACCCCTTCCTCACCCTGTCTGCCTGTATTCCATGCGGACAAAACCCTGTTCTGTGAAATCCTATTCTTTCCTCTTGTTCTCTGCTAGGGAGCATCGTTTCTTTGTCAAGGTCATGTTTTCCAATCCTGTAAAAGGATCTCTGGTGAGTGTGTGGCACTGCAACCTTAGCTGTGTTGATGGGTGTGGGCGTTCACTTCCATAGCTGTGTGCCAGCAGAACGGCCATGTAAGGGAACTCAGGAGACACTGACAGCCTGGCAAACATCACATCCTAACATGCCAGTTTCTCCACTCCTTGTCCTTCTCAGACACAGGGCCCTGAGTGATGTTGACTTAAGTCTCACGTGTCCAGAATGTCACACAAAGTAAAGCAAGTGTAATGTGGGTTATTAATACCAACATACTTCAATCACTCATATTTCATTCCTTCATTTATTTCTTATTTTTCATCATTAAGTAGGCCATATATATTTATATCTTTCTTTTTGAGACAATCTCGATACACACTCGAGGCTAGCCTCAGACTTATTATGTAGATGTAGATCAGGTTTACCTCAAACTCATGGTAGTCTTTCTCCCTCAGGCTCCCATGTATTGGAATTAAAAGTGTTTGTCTCCTATGCCTGCCAAGAAAAATGATTTTTTTTTTAAAGTAGAGAAGAAAAAGAAAGAACATTAGAAATTTCCCAGAGGAAAAGCAAAAGTTCGAAGCCATGGCAGATGGTATAAGGAAACTAATATTTATTTCTGATCGATATTGGACTAGCAATATTCATAAAAACACTTTTAGCATCTCTCAAAAAATTTTAAAAATATGCAATGTACACAAAATAGTGTGTATTTCTAGGACAATATAAGGTGGGAAAATGATAATTAAAGAAAAGCATAGGCAATCTTAATTAGATAAAACATTATACTTTCATCTTGATATCAAAATGCTCCAGGTTATTTTGAGCCTACTTTATCAGCATGCCAATGGAGATGTAACTAGCTACCTTGTATGCATTAGTGAGAACACTGTTAATATTAACGGGAGCCTAGTGCTCAAGATTCTTGACTGATAAGAGGGTAGCTAGCAACTGTAATAAGCTGCTTTGAGGACTCCCAATCTGCTAATTACAGGTCTGTGGGAAGTCTCTCCACTCTCTTAGGGGAGGGGCTCACTTTTAGCCCTTCTCCTGAGAACTCTCTTCATTCATGAGTTGCAGGAAGGTGGGATGGTGGAACACACATTTTTCAATTTCTTGGAAGTTAGGACTAGACTAGAATTCTTGATGAATGTAGGAGGAAGTAATAGTGTATTAAAAGCTGTTCCTCCCCACTGTAGAACAGTCCTCTGCATCTATCCATGTTCTGGAAACTCAGCGTTAGCTTGAATTCCAAGGAGTCAAGGCAATAGCAATAGCACTTTTACTGAGAGGTTTACATGACTGCCAGCCAGGAGACTTCAGATAGAGTCAACTCTCACCATCCAGCTAGTCCAGTTGTAGAACCCTTAGCCTAGTTGGCTGTGCAAAGATTTCCCAGGCTCAATTATGGGTGGATAGAGATGGCCAGTCTTCCTCTCTTCACCAGAGAAGAAACAAGTATGTATATCCTTTTTAAGGTGAGTGACCATGGGAGAATGTTGGATATGGGGCCAGGTCAGGGCAAGAGGAAGAGACGAAGAGATTGACTATAACCTGGGAAGCTTCAGAGACCTGAGAAAATAGCATAGTTAGAGAAACAACATTCCATACCACCGCCTCCACGCTTGATGACTGTGGAAGGAGAAATTCCCCATTGCATGGCTAAGAGTCAAGGAACATCTTAGTACTCCATCAGTACAGATGCTCGCGATCCCAGCTGTTAGCAGTTTCATAATCTCCATGGACTTGTAACCCACTTAGATAAGTACCCTGATATCTGTACATTGGCTATGCTTTGGGATAGAATCTCATCTGATCATTTAGGAAATCCCCATGTGCTATAGCCAAGAATCTTCTGAGATCTGAGCTACTATCTTCATCTTTGGAATTCGAAAAACATTTCACTACATAGGCTTGAGGGGTTGGGGACCTGCTTTGCAGACTCAGCTTGGCTCAGCAGAATGCCTATGAGGCCACTGAGTGTTCTGCTATGTAGAGAAGAGAATTGTGGTGTGGAAGGGAATAGAAGGCATCAACCTCAGGGTTCAAGGGAGTAGAACAGAGACTAGAGATGAGGCCACTTATGTGTATGGACTTGTGCCTCTTCCAAGTCTAGAAACAAGTCCCATGCATTTCCTGCCACCTTTGTGCTATGTAGACACAGTGAAAACAGAACATTGATCCTATTGCATGTTTGCCCTTGGGGACATGAGGTAATTCTGAGCAACTCTGATGCTCTAGCCATTACCCTTCCCCCAGGTTTGTATGACCTTGGTAGGAGTGGAGGTCAGGGGAGCATAATTTTCCTTGGCTATAGCCAAGGTTCTGCTCCTAGGAGATCAGAACTGTGGAAACAGTTCAGAAGGATGACAGATTCCTGATACTACTTCACTTGTGCAGTTCTCACCGGCCCCTTTTCTTTGTGATGTCCACATGCCTTTAGTGATAGGGAACAGGCATCATGTTTGTATTGCCATGAACATGACATAGATACCTGTCTACAGATGCTTGGTAAAGAAGCCTTGGTTCTGGCTGCTATTCTACCACCAGAAATGTACTGCAGCTAAAATAAGAGGGAATTCCACTTATAACTGTCATCCCTCCAGGGCACATGTGACCAAAGTAGGGTCCAGAAGAACTTAGTCTAGAACAAAGTCCTGCTCCTGAGTGTGAACTGCTAATGGCACAGAGGAACATAGTGGTTCCTGGTTCCTAGTATCATTCCACCTAGCTGGCTCAAGCTACATCCTTGTCCCCCTGCCTTGTCTGATAGGGCATTGATATCAGAACTCAAAATGAAGACTAGAGAAGGGCATTATAGTTCCTACCACTACCTCTCCCCATTTGGTACTGACTGCAGTGCTGATTTGTCAGAAAACAAGTATGCCAGACCCCTCACCAATTTTTTCTTTTTTGAGACAGGGTTTCTCTGTATAGTCCTGGCTGTCCTGGAACTCACTCTGTAGCCTTGAACTCAGAAACCCTCCTGCCTCTGCCTCCCAAGTGCTAGAATTAAAGGCATGCACCACCACTGCCTGGTTCCCTCACTAATTTTTGAACTACTAGTGACAGAGTCTCTTTTAAGTAACAAAGCTGTTATGAAAATTCCCAAGAAACCCCTTGTCCATCTGATAGGTACTACCAGTCATATTTTACAAGTTAACCATATTTTGATCATCCCACACTTACTGTTGTCTATACCACACACTTTGGAGCTACTAGACAGTATACTTACATAGTCCATGGTAGCCGCTAGTCTCACTGACTTTGCTATGATATAGTCAAAGTCATTTTTCAGACAAAAAAACCCCACAGAATGATGACCCCATGGTGCATAGCTATAAATATAGATAACATTATCTATCAAACTTAGATATCAAGATATATTTTCAAGGAAAGCTTCTTATTCTATAATTGTGTTTAGAGATACCTAATCCATAAGATGAGATATAGGAAAAGAAGAAATATGACAAAGTAATAAGGTAGTTACAAAAGAAGATGTTCATTGTTGCCACAGATTTCAAAGAATTGGATGAAGGACTTGATAAAGAATGTGAAAGAAGCATTGTAAGGAAACACAATAATATCCAAGAGAGTACAAGAAATTAAGTGAAATTAACCCCTTCGTACATGTTGTGAATTTGAAAGATTAGCAGAGCTGGAATGGAGAGAGAGAGAGAGAGAGAGAGAGAGAGAGAGAGAGAG
>JADRCD010176911.1:19304-61352 GCA_019843815.1 Montemys delectorum
GAGAGAGAGAGAGAGAGAGAGAGAGAGAGAGAGAGAGGGGAGGGTGGAGAGAGAAAGAGAGAGAGATTGATTTTGAGAAAGGATCAAACAGAGACAGAGATAAAGAGATTGTGAGTCAGATAAAAACACAACTGAAAGCTTCAACAACAGCCTGGTTGAATGGGAGAAAGAGATCTTTTAAAATTACCTGTAAGATAAAAAAAATAAGATGTTTGCGTTTTCATCAAACAAATACTGATATTTTCTTTAAATGTTTGAGGCTAAAGAATAAAATTACCAAAATTGGAGAAAATCTATTCAGTAAAATAATTTCAGAAAACTTTTCAAGAAACCATGGGATGATATGGATATCCATAAAGAAGAGAGGGCTAAGACCCAAAATAGACATGGCTAGGAAAGATGTTCACATGGCACATTAGAAACTGTTAAAAGTTCAAGACAATTTTTACAAAAATCTAAAATAACCAAGGAGAAGAATGCTGAGTCCAACTCAAGGGTTTCCCCACTAACACAGCCAAAAATTTCTCAGGGAAACCCTTGGGGTAAAATTTTGCAAATCTACCTACCCATTAATTTAACCTCTCTTCTGTTGCCTCAATGAAAAGAGCCTGATGCAAGCGATCTAGGTTGAAAGAGTTTACTAACTCAGAGCTCCAGTTTGTAGTCTGTTGTAGTCAGTAATAAAGTCACTATGGAGGAATCCGAGACAGCTAACCACACACCAGTTGGCATGAGACAGCATTGACCAATGTCACTACTCAGCTCACTTTCTTCTCTTACAGTCTAGAACCCTGGGTAGGAACTAAGACATCTACAGTGGTCAGGTCTTTCCACTTCAATTAATGCCATCAAGATAATCCAACAGACATGACCAGAAGCCTGTGTCCCATGCTGAGTCTAGATTCTGTCAAGGTGACAGTCAAGGTAACCACCATGTCAGTAGTACTATGTGCATCAAAATGTACCTCAGAAATAAAATATTTCCAAGACAAGAGAAACCCAAAGGAAATCAAGGCCACTACACAGGGTTTTCAAAGGATGCTTGAAGGAATGCTACATTCAGAAGTGAAGCAAAGAGGGAAATCATGAAATTGTGAAAATACAAATCCCATTAGAAAATTAGATATACAAAAGAGAAACAAAGGAATCAATATTATCAACACATTGCTATGTCAAACCAGAACAAGGAACAGAAGTATAAGACAAGGGCAAAGAATATGCAAAACAATCTGGAGAGCATCAAAAATTACAACAAAGATAACCCTTCATCTGTTAGTAATAATCTTGCATCTAAATGAACTGAAATCTACAATTAATAGATACAGACTGTACAAAAGGATATAACAACAAGAATGACACCCCTGCCTCCAAAAAACTCACTGATATGCTACCTACAAGAAATTTACCTTACTGGTATACATACATACACACACACACACACACACACACACACACACACACACACACATACACACACACATATACACACATGCACACACACATTTCACTTCATGTATATGTATGAAAAAGGCAAAACCAAAAAAGACAAAGATGGTCATGACATAATAATCAAGATATCAATTCACCAGGGAGATACAGTGGTAAATTTATGTATGACTAATGTTGAGGGATCTCCCTTTAAATTGTATTGGCATATATCAATTTCATAAAATAATTAGTATCATCATGATACTATGCATATACACATAATAGATAAATAAAAGATAAATAATACTTTGGTCATATTTATCTCTCCAGGGCCCTTCTTGGTCCCACTTCCCCCTTCTACACGCTACCTTCTTCCTAAATAGTTCCATATCTCCATTGGTGCCTTTCAAAGCTTGTAGATGATACATTTGAAATAAAATGTTTTATTTGTTTTCTGAATATGGCTTATTTTGCTTCACTAGTTCTTTCAATTTTCTGGCAAAAGACATTATTTCCCCATTCTTTATGGCTGACTAATGCTTTATTATATGCACACACTAAAATGTCTTTATCCAGATATTATTTGATAAGCAGCTGGACTATTCACATAAGTTGGAAATCACTAATAGATAATCTTGAAGTTAGATATGAGTATGCAGTTATCGAGTATGCTAATTTTGATTTCTCCATCTTTATATTAGGAGGGTTATATAGGTTTGCATAATGTGGTAATTCTATTTTTAGTTACTTGGGGATACTGGATAGATTAATTTTCATGACTACCAACACTATATAAACCATAATTTATATAAAATATCATCATAATTTGTTTGTTTCCTTAATAGTAGTTCTGACTGGAATGAGATAGAATCTCAGTACAGTTCTTAAGAGTGTAATATTTTTAGTTTTTCTTTGAGAATATCATATATGAATACAATGTAATTTAATCATATCTCCCACTACCTTCCTCAAAGCCTCCCAGATCCCACCAAGTCCATCTTCCCAGTTCATATTCTCTTTTTGAAATATTTTTATAATCTACTGAGTCCAATTAGTGCTCCCATATGATCCAGGGCAATTTACTGGAGCATGGGCAACATATAAGGGACTATCCCTCTAAAGACAATTGACTCTCCTTTCACTAGCAGCCATTAGCCGTTAATAGGCCTTCAGCTAGGGCTGAGGCCTCTGTACCACTTCCTGATCTGTGCTGGAGTATTAAGTATAAATAGAGTGGCACTTTTGCACCCATGGCTATATCTTGCCAAGCCAATCACTATGGCATCTCACAGGGCTCACAGCTATGTAGGAGTGTTGATGACATGTCTTTCCCAGCAGCCTGCATAGCCCTTCAGTACTATGGCATCCATAAGGGTGTCATCTTCGCTTTTCTTAACTGTTTAAAAATGTGATTAAGCATGTTGAATACCCTTTCCATGAACTTATTGGGCATCTGTAATTATTTTGAAAAATCTCAATTCGTTTTCTCATTTCTTGTTGGATTATTTATACTTTCGGTTTTCTCATTTCTTGTTGGATTATTTATACTTTCGGTGTTTTCTTCTTTTATTGAGTTGTTTATATATTCTGGATATTAATTCCCTGTGAGTACTTACATTCAACAAAGTGTTAGGATGGGCTTAGTCCTTGTTCTTCGATTTCCTTGTTCTAAGTTTCTGTTTTCCTAAGAGAGTCATACTGTTTTGATTACTGTGGCTCTGAAGTATAGTCTGTAACTATGTATTGCTTTATCTTCATTCAGTATTGTTACTTTATATTAAGATTACTTTGAATATTTAGAGTCTTTTGCACTTCTATATGAATTTTAGAATTGTTCACTCATTTTCTGGTGGTCTTTAGGCTACTTGGAATATAAGACCGTATTATATACAAATAAGGCTAATCTGATTTCTTTGTATCCTATTTGTATCACTTATTTCTTTCTCATTGTTCTAAGACTTCAATCACGATATTGAATGGAGAGTGGAGGTTATTATTGTTGCATGATCCTTGTTCACTTATCTCCAGTTAATACCACCATTTTCCAGATTTCTTATTCCAAGGTATCTGTATCCCCTTTCCAGTGCTCCCCAAACATACCCCCCCTTAACAAATGTGAAAGGAAGAGGAAAGAACAAGACCAAACCACATAGTTACAAAGTAAGGACAAAATTGTAAATAACATTAGATAAAGACATGAAGAATAGAAGAATAGTAAAATAAAAATAAAGTTTTTAATTTTGAGTCTCCATATGGTTGTGTACTTTGAGAGTTCTTTTTAACTTAACTTCTTGCTCCATTCCACATGATCAGAAAGGATACAGGGTATGATTTTTTTTTTTTGTAATTTCTTAAGACTTGTTTTGAAATTAATATGTTTATTGTAGAGTAAATAGTGTTTTTGCATACAAACTTATAGGTCTCATGAGGATGATGGGGATAGCTGTAATCTGTTGTGGTTCTGCTTTGTTCTCTGTACTGGTTGATGCCTGTGGTTTGTGATTGTGGTTTTGTGGTCCTTCCTCCTTTGGGAAGCCAGCATTGGAGCTATGATCTGTGTTTTGTTTTGGTTTTGGTTTTGTTTTATGTAACTTTTCTCTCTCCCTCTCCCTCTCCCTCTCCCTTTCCCTCTCTGTCTTGGTACATTTAAGCTCTGACATCTCTTTGTTAATTCCTGCTGCTGTTGTCTTTTTTCTTGGTTTCCATAGCCTGATACATTTATAGAGTTGAATGGAGTAGACTTTGACTCTATCATATTACTCCCTGTAGCACTTAAAATAAACCCTATTATTATACCTAAGGATAGAGATTTGTGTTAATAAAACAACAAAGGGTTTCTGTTAATATCCCACTTATATCAGTGGAACTATTATTCAGGCAAAAAGCCAACAGAAAAACATGAGAGTTAAATTATATTGAGATCAAATGAACTTGATAGACATTTCTAACATACACATAACATCCACCAGCTAGAGAATATATAGCACAAGAAACCCAGGTTATAATAAACCATATGTTAATTTCCAAACAAGTCTTAACAAATTCAAAATTATATTCTGTATCCTTTCTGATGATGTGAAATAGAAGTTCACGAAAGGAATTTAAATTTTACACAAATACATGGAGACTGAATGACATAAATGAACAATTTATTAACTAAGAAAGGATAATTAAAAACTTTGTTGGAAAAGTGAAATTGAAAGAAAATATATGAAAACTTATGTAATACAGCCAAAGCAGCACTGAAAGTTTATATCAGTAAGCTCCATATAAAAGAGCAAATGTGGAAATAAACAGCCTAATGATGTTCTTCAGGAATTTAGAAAGTCAAGAACAAACTAAACTCCAAGTTAGTATAAGGAAAGAAACAACAAAGACCAGTGCAGACAATATAGATTTAAACACACACACACACACACACACACACACACACACACACACACGTGTTTATATGTATGCGTGTGTGTATATATGTATGTATGTATGTATGCATGTATATGAGGACAAAAGGCAATTACTTGTGGGGTTGAAGGTTAGGAAGGATTAGAGAAGCACTTACAATTATAAAAGATCATTGCAAAAATACAAAAATCAAAGAGTTTGGGTTTTTTTCAAACTATTTCAATGAATTAAAAAAATAGTGAAACCTTTGAAAACCTGTTACATAATACCAGCACTGCTAACAAATCTGACTGACAAGTACCTCACAAAGTTCATTTCCTTTTTTTTTTTTTTTTTTTTTTTTTTTTTAGACAGGGTTTCTCTGAGTAGCCCTGGCTGTCCTGGAATTCACTCTGTAGACCAGGCTAGCCTCAAACTCAGAAATCTGCCTGCCTCTGCCTCCCAAGTGCTAGGATTAAAGGTGTGCGCCACCACCGCCTGGCCCAAATTCATTTACTTTTATGAAGTTAATTTTAATTTAGAGATGTAGAGTTGTTATTTAGCATGTACAAATCAATACACCTAATACATATTACCAACAGAATGAAGGGTAAAAATCATGTGACCATCTCAATAGATGCAGAAATACTATTTGATAAACTTAAAATCCCTTTTTTTGAGAATAGTCCTTAACTATAGAGAGTGGGGAGGGCAAAACTTGGTTTAGATAGACTAGTGCTGCTTATTTTTAAATAATGTTTACCTTTCTTGACTCCAAGTTATTCTGTGGACAGAAGCTAGCAGCTTCAGATGATAAACACCTAATTGTTAAACAGCAGGAATTAAGTAAAGGAGCTCTTTGTTCTACCACACCCACAGGTTCTTTCTGGCCCCAGGCTAGGAGTTTCTTAACTCCTTGTCTGCTAGAAAGAGTCTCAGAAAGAAACACTCACATTGAAATGAGACTCTAATCTTTATTTCTAAGAGAAAAAAAAGGAGAATGACTTTCTTTTGTCATTAAGAAAAAAGATCTCTCTCTCTCTCTCTCTCTCTCTCTCTCTCTCTCTCTCTCTCTCTCGCTCTGTGTAGTAGTTAAGAAAAAACCCCCGATTGTCTATTGTTATTCTCAGTTCTTAAACGTTCTCAGGATATGTAATAACATGGTATTCTAAGCATCATTTTTCCCCCTAAAGATTTACAAGAAGTTCAAACATAAATTTAAATCATAAATTGAATAAGAAATTACAATAGAGTTGTTTACATGTGTTCCATTAAGGCTAGTTAACTAACTAGCTTCATAGGTTTATTAACAGTTTGAAACAGTAATTCTGTTTAAGTTAGCACTGTTTTGTCAAGAGGCAAATCATCTGCCTTTTGTCTCATTAGTATTCAAGTTTTGTATAAATAAACCAGACAATATCTTATTTTTTGTCCTTGCACCTACAATAAATTGTTCATTCCCTTTTATGACTTTTCGTTATCACATAATGGTTTTACAACCAGCCCAGAACGAATGTTTTCCCTCATCATAAATCTGTTTCATGCCTGCTTTCTATCTTTAGTGCAATTAGCTCAGGACACATGAAGGCTTACAGAGCCCTAATTGGAGCTTTCTTATTATAGAGAGCTCAAAATTATAAATTTAGGAATCCTATAGAATCATTATTAGAAATTATGAAAGCATCAATTTCCCTACATAGGATTGCTACTGAAGAGTATATCTTCATCGATCTGTAGAAAACCTGTCCACTAGGTTCCTGCCCATGCCAGGAACAACGTTAATTTAATAGTGACAAGAAAGGCATATTAGCTACAAGAAGCTATCCTGAGATGAAGTCTCTTTTGGGTCTCGCCTCTTAGAGCTCACTCATTGCAGACTATGCAAAAAATTGGGCTACCTGCAGGAAAATCACTTGCTAGCCTTTAGCCTATCCTAGATGGGTCCTGAAAAGTATTTAGCCAAAGGAAATAAATTCAGCATGCTCAAGTGCCATCTACATGCCTATGCATATTGTGGAAATATTTTCAAAAAGCTAAAAGGTGAGATCAGCCTTGGTCCCCCCCCTACTAGGTGACTACAATGAAGGGAATGTGGATATACAAACAGTGGAGTATCTCTAGCCAGGCAGAAGAGTGGAACCCTGTTCTGTATATTAGCAACATAAACGCAACTGAAGGGCATTATGATAAGTGAAATAAGTGAGCTACAGAAAGAAAAATACCATATATTCTCTCTCATACGTGGTAACTACAAACGTCAGCTCTAAAGCAGAAGAGTAGCTACATAGTAGTTTGAAATGATGAATGGATGTAGAAAAAGGTGAGGTGATTGGATTTGACTATAGCATACTACATATGTATATGTAGATATCCCTTGGAACTTGTGTGTATAATTAATCATTTATTAGTAAGAAATTGAAAGATTTTTCCAACAAATTGAATTGTCTAATATAAGTCAATTGTCTAATTGTCTAATATTGTGTCTAATACTCAATATATTTTTTTGGGGGGAGTGTGGAGACCCTCCATGGTGCCCCTCCTTGGATTTGTCTCCTAAGTGTTGTCTTCTAAGTCTCCAGAACATATTTTCATATTTTATAGTATTTAAAAAAAATGCAGTTGTAGCATCATGATTTCCATATTGTGGTAAAAGCAAAATTAAAACAAATGTAAATAACCACAGCAAGCAGATAGTTTCCAGGGACTGATTTATTTTCCTGATATGCCACATGGTACTCTGCCATTCTCATCTGTGTTACTATCTCCTGTCAGCTTTAGAGATCACAATCTTTAGTGCTTGCCACCAGTGCTGCATTTTCTGTACAATTTATTCCAAAGGCAGTTACAGAGAAGACTGGGCAACTGGATTAGCCATCAACTAAGGTTTCCTTCGGTTCTCCATGATGCACTTTGCTCCTTGCATGAACTTCTGTTTTCTTTGCACTATTTCTGTGCTAGCTACTTTTGAACAAACGTGGTCAATACTACTTAGATGGCATTCTGAGTAGTCAAATGGGAGTATCAATTCAAGTATGACTGCTTTCTTTCATTTACTTCCTAAACTATTTACATCTAAAGTATTTACAACTAAGTTCTAGAGTTTGGTTTTTAATATTTTTATCTCTCTCAATTTATAGACATCTAAATTATTATGGCATTATCTTCTTAGTCATTGAGATTCTTGAAAGAGTATATTTTTCTCTAAAAACTTCCACAAAACTTACCAGTAGAAACATTATCATTAACCTCATTAGCAATCATGTAGTGAATAGTGATCTTAAACATAGCATGACTTAGATAGTATATATATATATATATATATATATATATACACATATATATTATATATAGTGTATTCCCAAGTGCTGAAAGGCATGCGCCACCACCACCTGGCTAGATAGTATATTTTTAAGACATTGGGAGGCAGAGGCAGGTGGATTTCTGAGTTTGAGGCCAGCCTGGTCTACAGAGTGAGTTCCAGGACAGCCAGGGCTACACAGAGAAACCCTGTTTCGAAAAACCAAAAAAAAAAAAAAATCAATTTAAAAAGATCCTTGTTCAATGACTTTCTTAGCTAGTCCAATCTATATATAATGTACTGTACACATTAACATGATCTTATTAATATGAATGTAAAAAGTTAATGAAATCTATGGTGTGCATCATGGATAGTCTCTCAGGATTTGTTCTATCCAGTACTAGAATATTTTTTTCTTGTAAAAGCTGAAAATATCTCTTAGACTTTCCTTCAGATAAGTTATTGAATTAGTCACTTTTTGTTTACTAGGACAGAATACCCTGACAATGCAGTTTAAGGGAGGAAGGGCTTGTATGCCTCACAGCCCCATGGCTTAGTCCATGGGAAAGACATAGCTGCAAGAGCTTGAGGCAGCTGATCAGGACACAGAGAGGAATGAATGCTGTGTTCAGCCTATCTTCTTTTCATTAATAAACCTAATCTTGATTATCTCTTGTAGGCATGCCGCATGCCCAGAGGCTTGTCCCTTGTGTGATTCTAGATTTTGTCAAGTTGACAATATTAGGCACCCACTGCTAGAAAACCTTCTTAATGCCCTAGAATGCTGGAGGAATTCTGCCTAGCAGGGCTTCCATGAAACACTTCTGAGTAGGGATTTACGAGCTTTAAAGTGGAGTGAAACAGAGACTGGCTTCTGTCGTTTTACTTGCAGCATGTGACGAGAGGGGTCATTTCTTGTTTGCTTTTAGAAGTTGGCCTAAGTCTCAGGATCCAGTCATAAAAGGTGGGGGATAAAGGGTAGAGGGTGGGTGCTGGCTCTGCTGTTGAAGAAGAAAATAGGAATCTATGAGTTGGGATCTGGCAGCTGTAGCTGAAGAATCAGCAGCTTCCTTCTTAGGTGAGCTCTACATCTTAGTGGATTCACGAGCCCCCTTCCTCCCTGTGGCTACTCACTTCTTCACTGGGGCAAAGCACTATGGGAGGCAGCTTCTTGATCCCAGATGTAGTAGCCATGGTGGCACTGTTGTGTGATGTGGCTTGAGTATCACTTCTGATGGCTTAGTGTAAGCACATTTCTTCAGTTCTCCCCAGTGAACACTTCATATAGTTATTTGTATTCTTAGAAAAATAGAAAATAGTCTTTCTTCTTTACTTAACCCAATATCCCATCAGGGCACATCCTCCCTCCATAGTTTCACAGTGTATGCTATTGAGTTTTATATTATTTCATGGAAAGTTGTTCAAACACCTCTAGAAATAAATACAAATATCATAATTATAACCAAGTGTTTCCCAGAGCTATTGCAAAATGCCTATACAAATCTCACACCTTCCATCTAATCGATGAGCTATTCAGTGAGATCCACAGGGCCTTTGATTATAAAAGGATCTTTGAATTATACTTTGAAGACCAACAAAACTGAATTGTGTTTGAACTATAAAAGTTAGAGGAGGCAGAAATGCCAGCTCTCCCCATGAACAGCTTTGCCTCTCAGGTCTTATCACTCAACTAGAAACTTAAACTACCAGTATTCTACTGGACCTAAAAGGCTACTGCCTTTCATGTGCTAAGAAATGGGGTTAATGAAAGGCCAAGGCAGTGGCTCCTGTCATCTGGAAAATGATTTAGTCTTGCTCTCTTTTGTGACATCAGTCTTCACTCTTTGCCCTGCCTAGTCCCTCGTCCTGCATTTGAGAGGAGAAAGCAAGAGGAAAGTGGTAAAAATGATTTCTTAGATGCTTTAGAGATGAGGGTCAGGGGCAGCATTTTCATACCCGAGGGACCTGCTTTCCAGTTAGTATTCAGAGAGAAGCAGGGAAAAAGGTAATGCCATCTGTCAAACAACTGTGATCCCCACTGAGCTGGGTAGACAGAGGATGCTCACTCCCCAACCCTTGGAGCAATTATCTCCTGAAGGAAAGTCGTGTGTATGACTAAGGAGGAAGAATGCCAGAGAATTTGAATTTATAAGAATTCAGTTCACAACACACATTTAAAGGGGATAAAAGGATTGGGTGGAAGAAAGTCCAGGCCAGCTGAGTAGCTGCATTGCCTCAGAATTCACATTCAGCTACATGTAATGCAGTTAACAAATGGCTTAAATATATAACGCTTTCATGGGTTGTGATAGCCAGTCTGAGCCTGGCGTGGCTTTTCCTCAAGGTCACCATGGACCTAGTTTCCTGTTAGCTCTGGTACTCATTTTTAAGCCTGTAGCTTCCATTGCCAAGGCCAACTTTTGATTCTGAAGAACTGCTTCTTGGGTGTAGTGGCACATGGCTGTGTGTTTGAATTCTTAGCGACTCGGGAGGCTGAGGCAGGAGGATCGTTTGAATCATTTCTCTTTAGGAGTCTGAGGCCAGTAGAGGCAACATGGTGAGGCCCTTTTTTGAGCAGGGACAGGGAGTAGATGAGAAAGGACATAGAGAAGAGAGGAGAGAAAGAATTTAGTTACTGACTTTTTTTTTTTTTCCCAATCAGCAGAAAAACACTACTCTCTCTCCCTGAGGCTCAGGTTAACCTTCCTCTTAAATCTTCTTGGCCAGGATTTCATCACATGGGCTCACTTAGGTACAAGCAAAGTTGGGAAAGTCTGTCTACTTGGCAAGCAATTATATGTATAGCAAAAATCTGGAGTTCTGTTTGCAAAGGAAGAAGCAGAGTGGACACTCAGGAGACCCCTGTGGTCTCTGCCACACAGCCTGAGCTAGGCAAGAAGAATCTATACCGATGCTGACTCTGGCCCCTTGGGCCTGAGCAGATGGCTTCTGTATGCAAAACCTCTTATATTTATTTTGGAGTGATCTTGGAAGCTGGGGACACTTCCAGAGAACATCTCCAAAGCTGGCCAAGTCTATACTCAGTTGTATAAGATAGGCAATGGCACCTGAGGCTTTCTCATCTGCCCATTGTCGGGTTTAATTGATTGAAAGAGGAGCAGGTGTAAGCTGTAGTCCATGGGCACAGAGCCCATGAACCTCGCAAGGCTAATGCCCTCAGATAAATGAGTTTACCAGCTGAAGTTCTTGCAGAGTGCTGAGAAGGGAAATCGCAGTAGGAACTTTGGGTTTTGAGCTTAAAAAAAATGTAAGTATATAAAGGTGTTTTTAGAGCAACCTTGTATCTCAGTATACATTTTTTAAGCAGTATAACCCTAAACTAGTATATTTTGTTTGGCCCAAAGATTTTCAGAAAGAAAAAATATGGTTAGTATTTTTAAACTAACTTATTTCATATGTATATGTATGTGTGTGCATATATACATAATACATATGTATATGTAAGTATGTACAAGTATAATAAGTATATACTTGTACATATATATAAATAAATGTTACATTTGTATAAGTATATACATATGTATAAGCATATACATATGTATAAATATATACATATATATACAAATACACAAACATATATGGATTATTGGGTGGCATGACATTAGCTGTAAAGTACTTCTGTGCTGACAAACCTTCAGAGCTGAGCAGTGCTGCCTCCTTGTGTGTCGGCCTTCATCCTCTGACTCCCGGATCTATCTGACCATCTTTTCATTCCTTTATGGAATCTGCCCAGCATCCCTGTGAAACTTTGTGGCCATTGCTGCAGATGATTCAGAAGGTGAGAAACTCACAGGAGGTTGTTAGCATAAGTCAGCTGCTGTCTGAGAAGGGGCTTGATCCTTTATTGTAGGAAACACAGGAAAGGTGTTATCTGAAGCCAGATTGTACAGTCTGGGAGGGCAGAGTTGTGCCCTAGGTGAGGGAAGCTGAAGTGCTGTGTGTGCGAGGTTACTGGAGGTTATCTGTGGAAAGATACAAGACTCTATCCACAAATCTCTATAATCTCAAGTCAGCAAGTTGAAGCTGTGGTTTACCAAGCTGGAGCTAGGATGTGAGACTCGACAATAGGCAGGTTGTTCCATCAGAGGCGGCTTAAGCTTCTCTGTGGTTTGTTTGTGTATTTATTTATTTAATTTATTTGACATGACAATTGGCCAGGATAATATTTTCAGGGTGGTTGTTTTAGCAGATGATGTTGTTTGAATTCTTTTTCTACAATCTCCAGGAAAGCCTTTGTATCCTAGTTAGGGGACTGAAGTAAATGGTTCACAAACTGAAATCCTGAAATCCTGTACTCCATGTTTAGCAAGCTTCTCCCTGAGCTTGCCATGGAGCTTAATGAAGCAGGTACTCCTTTTTTTTTTTTTTTTTTTTTTGCTACTCAGAGAAACATGTACAGTCTCTTTGGTTTTTGTTAGGTGTAGAAGTTGATAATTGTAAGATCTGGTAGCATCCACCACAGCTGAGAAACCCTGGAGGCTTTAATTGACGATTGTGACATACACAAATTATCTTCCTACAGTCCTGCCCTTTGAGTTATACAATGGCTTCCTAAATCACTTCCTAAAACATTTCCCCATAGTGTCCTGATGTTGTCTCAACCCTTAAAAGCTGACTTGGAGGTCACTAATTTCAGTGCCCAAAAAAATATAAGAGATGTTAGTAAGTATTAGTGTTCTGATGTTTCTGGTTTACAAAAGGATTTCAATGCCTCCCAGTGATGGGGACTTGAGGAAAAGTTGCTTTCATCTTTTGGGGCTTTTATGTAGTGATGCTATTTCTAAATTCCAGACCGACTCATCTTACCTTCTTCCAGTACGATCTCCTACCCATCTTACCTTCTTCCAGTACGATCTCCTACCCATCTTACCTTCTTCCAATCTGATCTCCACATAGCATTCATAAACTTTGACTTGAAATGTCTACCTCACATAGTAAATGTCAACAGTTTGAAAGGTGATTTTGAACTTTGAATGTGTGATATATATGTATATACATATATACATGTAGGTGTATATATATATATATATATATATATATATATATATATATATATCAGAAATGGACAAACATAAGCTCTTTGGTACTCAGAGAAACGTGTACAGTCTCTTTGGTTTTTGTTAGGTGTAGAAGTTGATAATTGTAAGATCTGGTAGCATCCACCACAGCTGAGAAACCCTGGAGGCTTTAATTAATGATTGTGACATACACAAATTATCTTCCTACAGTCCCGCCCTTTGAGTTCTTAGTTCTATATACTATATTTTGTTAACCCCCAAATAGCCACAGGGGATTAGAGTTAAAGTGACGGAGAGAAAATGTTCGCATTAGCTCAGCACTTTGAAGGTCTCAGTTCACCATTGTGTGGTCCTTTGTGACTATGGGAGGCACCACATAATAATACAAGGGTGCAGTGAAGTGAAACTGTTCAACTCATGATTAGGAGGAAAAGAGGAAGAGGGTGGGGCCTGAGCTACCATATTCCTCTTCAAGGGCACACGCTCAGTGATCTAAAGCCTTTGCAGCAGGCCTCACTTGCAGAGGTTCCACTGTCGCCCATTAGCACCACTCTGACTCCAAGCCTTTATTGTCTAGGTCTTTGGGGGACATTCAGCATCCAAACTATAGCATGACTTTTAGATTTTTGCCTTTAAAATGTATATTAAGTTTGAAAAGTAATATAAATTCCTTAAAGAGTGTTTGCAATAGAGAAACAAGCTGAAGAAAAGTGAATAAATACCGTAGAGTTCCACAGAGGTTATTAAATTGGAAATTGAATTTTGAGAAATTGGGCTTAGCACTGTTTCATAAGACTCCTCATCTCTAATGTATAAATAACTATAATGAATGTGTTACAGTTCTCAGGCTATTTCAGAAAATTCTTTTTCTGCTAAATCCAACGTATGTTAAATGGGATGTTATATGTAGACCATTTCTATATTTAAGATTTTTTATAATTAAAATATTAAATTCTTAGTATATTAGTATTTTAAGGGAAATATTTTATTTAATATTATTTTGCTGGGTGTACATCCTGTTTTTCAATTTGGCACCTGGCTTCCTCCTGCCCTTGAGGCATGAGACAAGGAAGTAGAAAGAATGGGTCCCACAACTCTAAACTTTGATCCATTGTAGTTTCTTGTAATGGTCTCTTATCTGTGAATGTTAGGATTAATAATTGGAATATAGTTAGGGACTAGGGTAGTTAATAGAGTAACTGCTGCAGGTTTTCCTTCAATACAAATAACAACATACAGACCTGTTAAATTTATGTTATGTAGAAATATATGTATATGTGTGTGTCTGTGCACATATACATTCATGTGTCTGTGTGTGTGTGTGTGTGTGTGTGTGTGTGTGTGTGTGTGTGTGTGTACAGCAATAACTAAAGAAAAAGAAGGCTAGGAATTTCAAAGAGAGCAAAAAAGACATTTCATGGAAGGGGAAATAATATAATTTATGTTATAATCTCAATTGTTTTTTCAAGTAAGAGAGGCAGAAGGAAAAGAAACAGAAATGAAAAAATGTGAAGGATGTTTGCTGAGCATTAGGAAAGCAATGTTCATATTTTACAGATATAAGAACCAGATCCTGAGATACTGGAGGTGGCTTAGATCTCATGATTAGTTGTAGAGCTGGGGCCAGGTGATACACATCCCAATTTGTGAGAGTAGCCTAATATCTCACTGTGATTCATCACGACTGCCCAATGCATTGGACACAGCTATGAATATTAGGATGGCAATTTGCAAAACCAAGGAAAGTGGATTGAACAATTTTTCCTGTCATTTTTTATAAGAGATGGTAAATAATGGTAATTTGAGATATTAGAGAACAGTATATGAATACTTTTCTAAAATTCTGCAAGGTAGACAGAGAAGGAAAATTGTAGCTTCCCTTTGTGCCCATTACTGCCTGGATGTCAACAGAGCTTCTTCTTTAACTTGTGTTAGGAAGCTGTGAACAAGTCCTGCATCTTCTCTGCACCGCCAGAACCACTCAGCACTGAGGAGGATGTCCTAGTTCAATTCCCCCCAAAGTATAACAGGAATAAGACAAATGGAAAACAAAAAAGACATCATTACCATGAATTTCATGAAAATGGAAAATTCATTCTGAAAAATTCAAAATCTATTACAAATTGATGCATGCAGCATACTTATTCTCCATTTCTTTGTTCTTGTAAGATTTTAAAGGAGAAGGAAATGAGAAGCAAAAGAAAACAGTCATCCATCCATTCAAAAGTCTTAATTGAGCAAGTAGCTTTGTACTTGATTCAGTGAATAGGAGCAAGATGTTCCCCCAAAGAAAACAAGTTTTAGAGCCTATGAATAGTTTTTAGAAGCACTTCAGTGATTTTTATCATTTATATGGAAATTCAAATGATTCTGGAAAACAGTTCGGTGATATGTCTCAAACATTTAAACATACTCTCTTGGCTCAATAACTATAGTTTTAGAAATTCATCTTGTTTTGGAAATGTAGCCAAGGGAAACACCTAGAATATGCTCCTCTTTCTAAAAAGATGATCAGAGAAATACTACTAACACTTAAAAAGCTACACATCACATAAGACTTAAAGCATGACACAAAGTTATAGGAGGTCTATTTCCTATAGTTTTATGCAACTATTTAACAAGTGTGAACATTTATATTTATTTAAGTAGTAAAGAAAATGCAATATAATGTCAATTTAAAAAAAGACAGGACCATAAACTAGGTATAAACATATAATATTAACTAGATAAAAATAAAGGACTCAAGGAAAAAAAGTATTAATAGGGATTTTTTTCTTAAGTTCTAATGATTATTTTTATTTTTATGTCATTCTTCATTTTTTACAGCTTGACATTATTATCTTAAAAGTCAACAAGTCAATATGATTTATTTTCAATCTTAGTAAGCTAATACTGAGTAAACTGTATCAAATTTTAGCTGAAAATTATTTCTGTTCACATATATGTATAACTTCTTAATTTAATAAATGGCCCACTCTTTTTAGAAAATATATCTTTGTAGAAAAATGTATGTATAGAAAATATAAAAATGTATAGAAATTAAAATGAATAAAACTGAGTACATTCTTGTGTGTATTTAAACTATCCATTTCTGTGTGTTCAGCATTTGTTTGGCTTAGTCTAGAGTAGGTAGTATAAGAGAATCGCTCTTACATAAGGTACAAGTATTAGACACTACACGGCAGAGTATAAGAGAAATGTCTTACTGAATAAATATGTACTTACTGGAGTATAAGGGTGGAGGTTACTTAAAAGATACTGTCTAATATATCACTGATACCTCCTTCTGCTTTATAAGGGATTGTACTCAGTTATAGGAGCTCATGATGTTTTCAAGTTGTAACAATGAATTTAAGGTACTTAGGAAAAACCAAGAAGCCATGCTAATGATCACTTAAGCACTATGTAGACCAGACATCTCATAGAAAAGTCAAGTCCATGTATTTTGGGGGATGATTTGCATCATGATAGTATATTAATAGAGAATCATTGTTCATAAAACAAGAAATGTATAGAAGCCTAATAACCTATATTATTCATTTTATAGCCTAACCCCACAAAAGTGAGAGTATTATGTGGTACTCAAGAGTCATCAATTTAAAAATCATAGGGTCCACATTAATTTGTAATTTTAAAAAAGTCATTTCTCCATTTTATCATCTAAAGAAATAAAAGTATAATGGCCCCCAAATTAAGAAAACCATTTTGATTTATTTATTTTATGTATGTGAGTACACTGTAGTTGTCAGACACACCAGAAGAGGGCATCTGAACCCATTACAGATGGTTGTGAGCCACCATATGGTTGCTGGGAATTGAACTCAGAACCTTTGGGAAAGCAATCAGTGCTCTTAACCTCTGAGCCATATCTCCAGGACCCAAGAAAATCATTTTAGTTACATAACTTATTATTCAGGTGAGGAAGAGCTGAGCCATCATACGGCATTGCCAGAAAGTCTAAATATTAGTGAGAACAAGAATCACTTCACTAAACTCCAAAACGCAGAGTCTGCCATTTGAAATCAGTATTAGTTGTATGGCTTGTGCCACTTAGAGGAAGCTGGGACTATGATGAAACCAGACAAGACACTGGAAAAGCCCCTTTGTCTTTGCAGACTGCTCAAGGTCCAGGGAAACTGGGAGAAACATTCTGTCTTCTTTCTCCTCCATCCTGCAATCTTGTAGCCAAACACAGGCCCCTGGGTGAGACAGACACAGAACTCAAGGGGTAGGTCTGAATAGCCAAAGTTTTGTGAGAGTTCAAGAGATATCCAAGGCATTTAAAATGAAGTCTGGTGTGCACATGCTCAGTACATGCACTAGTCCATGTGATTGTCATTTTTACTGTCATCATCATTGGTGCCATTTTCCAAAATAGCCACATCTGTTTATAGTTACCCCTTACCTGTTGTGAGCATAGTACAGTAGTCCCCTGTATCCAGGTGCTCCAAGCCATCTGTACATGGCTGGTACTGTAGTTAATATTGACTGTTTTATGTATTATGATTTTCCCCCTCCATATATGAATACCTAGAACGTTGAGGCTTACTTATTAATTAGGGTCTTGAGAGAGATAATAATGGCAAATGTTAAAAAGAACGATTCTGAGTAAGTACTATAATAGATCTTATTGACCGCTTCTATATCTTTGGTCCGTACAATTCGAGACGTTGTAACACCTACAGGATGAAATGTGTGAGGTGAGCCCAAAACTGTGCATGAAAGAGGATGCCTTGTTACTGACTATATCCTCCTTTCTTATGGGCCTCGTTGAGGTCAAATTATTTATTCTTTCAGCATTTCCAAAAGGCAGGAGTGCACCATGTCCCCTGCCTATCTGGCCTGTGCAGAGAGTGGTTACAGTCCCAGCTCATTGTTGATCAGAGTTGAGCTATGATAGACATACATAGCCCTATGTGGAAAGATGCTTGGAAACTGAGTTTAGAATCAATGACTTACACAGTGACTCTTCCTCACGTGTTCTAGCTCATTTAGGCTTAAGTTCAGGCGTGTCCCTCAAAGCTGAAGCTAACTATCTATTTTTAATGTGTATTTGTTATAACTTGACATTAAAGCTAGCGAATTTCAATGAATCAACAGCTCACTAAGATGTCTTAGCAGATCACTATTAAGGGTCTCCTGTGAAGCAAAGACGTGAAATAAAAATCCTGGGTAGGGGAGCGCCAAAGCTTTGCCACAGAGGCACCCCGAGTTCATTGTTTTTTGACAATCTGTTTAGTAAAATATTTTGTGCTGACAAGTTTTCTACCGAGAGACTTTTTAATAGTGTGACTACCAGCAGCATTTGTAGGTTTTAAAATAGTGTTAGATTTTTCTAAAAGCCCCACTGGCTCTCCAGCTCTACATATTTTTAGAAAGGTTTATTGATCTCAAGGAATTAAGGTTATCTTCTTTTCTCAGACAGTCCACTCTTCACATTTCAAACTAAGTCTCAACTAAGTAAGAATCAAAGGTAGGAACAGCCCAGGATTTGTTAGGTGTTGCATCTGAATCAATTATTAGCTTCAGTACCTCAGGGTCCTTCCCATTCACGTTACATTTGGATGGTAAAACAACATTCTGGGTCACGTGCCGGCTCTAAGGGTTAGGAAACTGAGGCCCTTGGTCTGAAAGCCCTCCAAGGTCACAGGACCCAAGCCGCAGCACTTAGAACGCAGACTCTTCGAAACCCAGAAGTTTGGAGTACAGGAAGAACGACCCACAAACCACAAGAAACTCAAGAAGAAGGAAGACCAAAAGGTGGACATTTCATTCCTTCTTAAAAGGGGGAACCAAATACCCACGGAAGAAGTGGCAGAGATTAACTATGGAGCAGAGACTGAAGGAAGGACAAGCATATAGCTATCTCCTGAGAGGCTCTGACAGTACCTGACTAATACAGATGTAGAAGCTCACAACCATTCATTGGACTGAGTGCATGGTCCCCAATGAAGGAGTTAGAGAAAGGTTCTATGGAGCTGAAGGGTTTGCAGCCCCTTAGGATGAACAACAATATGAACTAACTAGTACCCTCAGAGCTCCCAGGGACCCAACCACCCAGGGACTGAATGTTTTGGCAGCATGTGTATAGTGGAGGATTGCAAATTCGATCATCAATAGGAGGAGAGGACCTTGGCCTTGTGAAGGTTTTGTGCCCCAGTGTAGGGGAATGCCAGGGCCAATAAGTGGGAGAGGGGTAGGGTGGCAGGCATGGGGAGGGGGGAGGCAACAGGGGTTTGTTCTTGTTGTTTTTGTTTGTTTGTTTGTTTGTTTTTTGGAGGGGAACCTGGGAAAGGAGAATTTTACATGTAAATAAAGAAAATATCTAATAAAAAAAAGAAAAAAAAAAAAAAAAAAGAAACCACCAAAAGCTTGACATTTCACTCTGCCAGCTAAGCAATAAAGAAAAGAGAGTTAAAAAAAAAACCACATAGAAACACGTGTGCATAACCTCAGGGATATAGATTACTAAAATGTTAAAGAACGAACAGATTTTTAAAGAACATCTAGCTTTGCCTCAAATTTTATTGCTGAGAAAATTGAAGAAAGAAGTCTTTTATTGAGAAGGAGAACACTCCCAGGTTACAAGGCTCTTCTCTTCTTCCTTTATTCTGAACATGTCCCATTGCCATTCACAAATGAGACGAAGTGACTTGGTCTCTCACTGATTTTAAAGACATCATCATCTTTATGGACCCGAAGCAGAAAACGCTGAGGCCGGGGCAAGACCCACAGGTCTCATGGCTGCTTTTGTTCTTCACTGTCTTTACATTTAATGTTAATTAGATACCAATAGGTAAAAGGCTGATGAAAAGGTGCTTGGTTGGTGAGTTAACTCCAGCTTAATATATTCACTGCACTTTTAAAGGTTTTTGTTGTTGTTGTTGTTTATTTCATGCATGAACGTATCTCCTGTATTACTCTCATTTCTCTTTCTTCCTTCACTACAACCTTTATCCTCCTCCCAAATTTGCGATCTCTTCTGTAGCAATCATCATTACACGTCTATACCCTCCTGAGTTCATTTAGATTTTCTCATCTGTGCATGTGTCCAGGGCTGGCCTCTTGGTCTTGGACAACCTCTATGGGAATTTGTCCCTGGAGGCAACTGATTTTCCCTCACAGCAATCACTAAACTCCTATAGCCCTTCTTCTAGAGGTAGAACTATATGGGATTTCAGTCTGCCACACTGGTGTAGTAGCCAAAATCATCATGTTGGTCTTGCTTGGGTGACTCTATTCTTCAAAATTCATGGGTACATTTTTTTCCTGTCATTTTAGGGGACACTATGCAGCAGCAAGCATCCTGAGTGTCTTGTTCCTGTAGTCTTTCAGCCTCCTGTGCATTTTCTTTGTGCTTTTGGTTTAGGGCTTGTTTTGCAGATACACCAGTTGGGGTTAGGCACCTCCATAGCCACACATTCTCTTATTTTGACCGAGTTGTAGATTAGGGGACCTAGGGCAGACCCCTATAGGCTCTCTTGATTCTTTCAAGGATGGCCTAGAAATTTGATTAAGTTCACCATATTTGAGTAACGCAGTTGGGGGTGCTACTGGGTTAATCACGGCCATTGAACAGGTGGTAGAAGGAGAGAGAAGTGTATAAAAATCTCAAAAAGCAGAGAACTGTATTGACCATAGATTTTCCTAGCTTCAGCCACTGGATCTTGACATTAGTTTGAAGGGACCACTGCAACCCACTGTCAGCCTCTGCGCAAAGACTCCTTCTTCCTCTGCCTGTGATCACTTCCAGGGAAAGGAAGGGCCATGGCGATTGCAGTGGGATGGAAAGCAGGAGAGCTCCAGGGACAGGATTGGGGTTAAAGACAGGAGACCTGGCCTCCTACTGGTAGTCCCCATTTCCTCTCTTATAATACAGAGGGACTCAGTGACCTTTATGATGTTCAGTCTTTATGGTTCTTATTGCTCATTGAAGTATACATGTTAGTACAGCAGAAAAAACCCTATTATTTTCCACCTAGAACAGTCACAGGGTATCGTGTTGACTCACTAGATGGTTGGTCATAATGAGAGGGTCACTGACACCCCCTTTGGTTTTGAGTCAGCCATCTTAGGCCAGCACTGTTCTTTATGGTCTCCTTGTGAAAATAAAGCAGTTCTCTAAAGAATTTTTGCCCATTTACTTGCAAGCTGGCTGATGGCAGAAGTTCAGAATAAGAACTCATAAAAAGGTAACATTGGGAACATAGCCTTTCTTCTTCCTATTATGTACAACTGAAGCAAGGCCAAGCTATACGCACCTTATGAGGTCAGTGATCTTGGAAGTCCATCTTGTTACTGTTTGTCTTTGTTAGTGGGTTGTTCAAAACCCTCTCTGGACTTTGTAACTTCTCGTTATACATCTCCCTCAGAATACTCATCAAACACCACTTAGAGAGGCTCCTTAACCTAAAAGCTGGTTGAAGTACAAACTTGGCAGCAAATAAGAGTTTCTTTGTGACTTTATTTGTTAAGAAATGCTGTAAGTGCCATGGGAAGGGACACAAGGAGTGTGTGTTCTATTCTGTTGCTCTTCAATAACCTTATCAAAGAGGGCTATTATGACTTTGTGGAGAGGTGGGTCTCCAGATGCTACTGACAGCTGAAAATATGAACCATTGTATGAGGGTAGCATCCGAGAAAGCGATAAAATTCTCATTACAACCTTTTTAACGATTTTTGCATTCAAGTGGGCAGGGGAGACTCTCTACTCCATTAATGCAATCCCCCTTTCCTTTCTGAGCCAAGTGACACATTGTTTTGCTTCCTAAGATTAGACAGAAAAATAATAAGTACCCTTCAGGTTCTGTTATTCTCTTTGTCAAAGGCAATAGAGTTCAAAGGCTTTTTCTTCTGTTTAGTTTGTGCAATGTCAGATAAGGCTCTGAAAGAAGGGATTCCCTGAACATCCCACTGTGGGCCCAAATTCTTGTTTTGCTTCCTTTAGAGAGCACGCTGGCAGCCACAGTGAGGTTTTATGCCAGTTCTTAGGTGGTTCCAAAACCACACTCACATCATATAATATTCAGTGGTTTGGGCTGGTTTATAATCCATCCTACTGTGGTTTGGTTCTAGACAGAAACCTTTGAGGTAGAGATCTCCCATGAGCTGCATTGAAAGAGGTCTGCTTTGGAAGAATTTGATTCTGCCGAGTAGATGTGGCACATTTCCAATGGCACACCTTGAGCTGCCTCGGAACACAGTTGTGTGAGGAGCACAGACATACACGAGGCAGCTAGCTTTTAGAAGGCACTATGCCAAGTGGGGATAAGGATAGGATAAAAAGACACATGCCCACCATAAAATACCTGCCTTCAAAAGGCACCTACCTGCCCAGTGGGGAAGGACGAGCCAGAGATGCTCAAAGAATACCACACAGTTTAAAATGTGACATTGTCTAAGTCTGGTAGGAGACTTACATATTGAGACAATAACAGCCCCCCACCCCACTCTGCAGGGGGAATCAGGACTAGAAAAGATATTGTAGAAGCTCTGGACACCAACCATGCTAAAGTAAGTGCTGCAGTTTGGCAGGTGTCAGTCTTGGGCTTGGGAGGGGGGGGGAACTAACACTCTGTTTTGGTCACTTGCCTGTAGTATGGATCTTTGTAGGGAGGCTATTCGTACTTCTCCCCACACTCTGGTAGCCACTGGGACTGAGGTCATGCAATTCAGTTGGGGCTTCAGAATCTGAAGCAAATAGAGCTTGTCTGAAGAAGTTGTTTGACCTGACCTCTGGTATCAGTATAGTTGTATCTGTTGTTTTTTTCAGTGTTGGCAGCAACAGGGTCCTAGTTATAATAATTGCTATGTAATGGTGGTTGTTATCCTTGCTGTCTGGCAGCTTATGTGTCCTAGCATTTGTCTAAATCCATGATGGTTCTGTAGCCTCCCTCTGAGTCTGTGAACCAGCATGTTCTCCACCAGAGAAGGTGTTTGCTGTTCTAACTAGCCAGGGTTGACTTCAGTTCCAAGAAGTAAAGAATGTGACATCGCCTGCATGACTAGGTCTGGCTCAGCCTCATTCCCCTGAGTACTTGCTTCCCCCATCTTTCCTTGCATAACTTCCTGTTTTGAAGGATGAGCACAAGCACTTTGCAATTAACTGGGGTTATTGGAGAGTTTATTGCATTCTATTTCCTGTTTAGTGCCTCTACAATGATGTATTATACATTTTCCATTCATGTCTCTTCAAAAAAATGTCTTAGGTCAGCTGTGGTGGATCACATCTTTAAATTTAGCACTTAGGAGGCATAGACAGGCAGATCTCTGTGAATTACAAGCTAACCTTTTCTACATAATAAGGTCCAGGCCAGCCAGGGCTACATAGTAAGTTCTTGTCCTCCCCCAAAATTGTCTTCTTGTGATTTTCTCATGAATGACTACCTTTTGTAGGGACTCTATTTTCATTGTATGTCTAGACTTAATTAATACCAGGATTTGGGTAATGAATAGAGACTGTTGTGGTACTGGAATATTGGGCATTAGAGGAATAAGAAAAAAAAACAAGACAAAGAAACAACAATAACAACAACAACAAAGGCCAAAAACCCATAGAACAGCTTTTACTTTCATGATGTTAAAGGAGGAATAAAATGATCCTTGAAATGTCTGATATTGATGATATATGTTTATCACCCACTTAAAAGTCAGATTTATTTACATCCTAAAATAATACTTATTGTAGGATTTTGTAAGTTTTGACAGATGCATATACTAAAACAAATATATGGCCTTGATTCCCACTCTTCACAGGATCCTCATTCTCTTTCTAGCCAACAAACCTCCACCCACAGGAAACCAAATCTACCAAATATAATATGAAACTGGCCCTTATACCATGCTGGCAAGGAACAAATTTGAGGGAGCCCAAGAAGGTGTCCTGAAGAAAGGCTGGCAAGAAGAAGTAATGGAGTTTGGTGTCTAATCAGAAAGGAGGAAATGTTTGAACATATTTAAAAAGACAACAAGAAATTAAAAAAAAACAGAAACAAACAAACAAACAAACAAACAAAAAATTCCAAAAGTCAGAGCCTTCATGGAATAAAGTTGGACTATCAGAAAGACCTGTACAAAAAAGTCTCAGGAAACATAATGGTTTTCTGAAGATTTACTATGCACAGGATCCTAGGCTTTGTCTTTAGTCACCAAGGCAAATCAAGGATAGAGTTGAACCTAGAGGATAAAGTTTAGTTAGAGAACTGTATTAACAACAGAAGAAGCCATAGAAATACAACATCCAATCATGGATTCCTCAGGCTGCAGGGCCAATGCCTCCCTGCTGATCTGATGGATTTGCTACTGATGATGATTCTGGGGAAGGGACAATTATAAGCATCTCCAGTTGTGCACTCAATTAAAAAACCAAGGTCTTTTCTTCACAGGTGCAATGTTCCCTTGATGAACTGCTGTCAGCTACCGAGAGGCAGTTCATAATTTTACATGCTCCAATGACTATTCTTTACCAGACTCCAATGACTTGTTCCAAACCTTTTGGTGCAGAGGAGCCCCTAGTTAAAATCAGCAGGTCACTAAACCAGAAGCATGAATGTGGAGAAGAGCTGGGAGGGGTATGGGAGAGAATATAAAGTGACAGTAAACAGATTGTATGCTTACATGAGGTTGTTGGAAAACACACTCAAAGCAAGAAATACTGAGGAAGAGTTCTAGGAAAATAAGTGTTGTGGCTACTTGGACTTCATAGGAAAGGACATGGAACTGGAAATAGGCATAATGGAGAGGATCTAGGAGAAGCTGGAGGGAAAGTGAAGGATAGAAATGATTATATTTCATTGTATGTATGTATTAAATTCTCAAAACGTGTTTTTAAAATGATGTTTTGAGGCCGAGAGAACAGTGTAATCAGCAATCTAGAGACCTAGAGGTAAGGACAAAAGCTCCAGTCAACTGAGGCAGGGATGTAGAACACTTTGTAGTAAAAGTAAAGAAAACCATTTGAGAGTATATTAAGTTACTGTAAAGATATCTGAACTACAGTATTTTGTGGGGCCCAGTGCTCACCCTCAAATGGTGTGGCACTTGGGTTCCAGGGGACTTCAAAGCATGAAAAAAATACAACTTGGTCCTTGGAAGTTGACAGCAGTACATTGCTCATGGTAAGAAAAATGTTTTCTCTTTTAAATTTACCTTCACTCTGTCCAAAAGGCAAATAAGTCCCACTTTAAGGAGAGAGAGAGATGCCTCTGGCACAAGTGATGGTACCATTAATTAAAAATAGCTGTTGAAGAATGATTTCCTGAAAAATTGTATTTTTTGTTGAATCATTCAGATATGTTACATATAATAACCTTCAGAGTGCTTTATACTTTGTACAGGGTGAAGAAATCACATGTTTATAAAATGAACTCAATCATTTTGTTTAACATATGCAATGTAAAATGACTAGGCTCAAAAAATAATATGTAGTGAGGTGACATCATTCAACAGTATGATATGATACAACGTAATAGCATAATTATATTTATATATATTATATCACATTTTAAGCAGTTAGCACTACTGTATCATTTCTAGAACAGCAGTTTTTATTTACCTGGAAAGAGGAAAAGACAGGACAGAAATGTTTTGCGTAGGAATAGAGTTGTTAGAATAATGCATACTACGTTTTATTCACTACTTTCATGGAATTTAGCTTATCTGGGTAGCCCACAGTATGCCTGGCAATGATACTTCAGATGGGCATTGCTGGAACTGTTAAAGCTGAGCTTAAGTATATAACTGGCAGACAGGGAAGGAACCGAAGGGAGGGGAAATGGGAGAAGAAGTCATGGGCTATGGGCAGCATTAGGTCGCAATTATCAAACTTTGGGACAATATAAAAGAAGAAGAAATTCATTTTTAGTGTATGATGATATTCAAGGTCACTCTGAAGATCAAGGTTCTCACTGTTACAGTACATAGACCAATGTTAGATTCTATCAAGAGAGCATGCTGCTGAAATACGTTTTGGAGCAGTGAAACTTGGGAGACCATCTGTGAAATGGGTGCAAAGCTTTTCATGGAAGTAGTGATATATATCAGCTTAAGGAAATGGAAACTATCCTAGTCGACAGAGCGAGGTTAGAGTATGATGTTCAGAATGAGCATGTCATAAAAACATTTTATTTATTTATTTTTTATTGGATATTTTCTTTATTTGTATTTCAAATGTTATCCTCTTTCCCAGTTTCCCTCCTCCCAGAAACCCCCTATCCTGTCCTTCCTCCCCCTGCTTCTATGAGGGTGCTGTTCCACCCACCCACCCACTCCCACCTCTCTGCCCTCAATTCCTCTACACTGGGGCATTTATCAACCCTTCATAAGACCAAAGACCTCTCCTCCCATTGGTGCCTGACAAGTCCATCCTCTGCTGCATATTCATATGGAGCCATGTATAGTCCTTGATTGATAGCTTAGTCCCTGGGAGCTTGGGGCGGGGGTCTCATTCTGAGTGAGGTAACCCAATCATAAAATAACACACATGGTATGCACTCTCTGATAAGTGAATATTAGCCCAGAATCTCCGAATACCCAAGATACAATTCACAGACCACCTGAAGCTCAAGAAGAAGGAAGACCAAACTGTGGGTGCTTCGGTCCTTCTTAGAAGAAGAACAAAATACTCATAGGAGCAAATATGGAGATAAAATGTGGAGCAGAGACTGAAGGAAAGGCCATGTAGAGACTGTCCCACCTGGGGATTCATCCCATATACAGTTACCAAACCCAGACACTATTGTGTACGACAAGAAGTGCATGCTGAAAGGAGCCTGATATGGCTGTCTCCTGAGAGGTCATGACAGAGCCTTACAAATACAGAGGCAGATGTTAGCAGCCAACCATTGGACTGAGCTCGGGGTCCCCAGTAGAGGAGAGAGAAAGGACTGAAGGAGCTGAAGCAGTTTGCAACTCCATAGGAAGAACAACAATATCAACCAACTAGATCCTGCAAAAACATTTTTTATAGTCAAAGGCCCTCTGGATGCATGTTGGTGGTGATTAAAAGGACCAAAGCTACTGAAACAGAGGGTTTGCTAGGCAGAAACAAAGAAAGATGTATTCAAAGAGGTTCTTCTCAATCTATGTGAAAGAAGATTTTTCAAGACCTTTGACAAGCCCACCGTGTACAGTACAGAGAAGCCAGGCCTTTCTGTGGTAGAACATGCATGGCAGGGCAGTCACTTGGAAGCACATCCTTTTTTGGTTATCATAGCTGCTCCCTTTCTCTGTGCTTCTCCATTCTTTTCCTGGCTCCACATCTACTGCATGCATTTCCAGGACCACAGCTCTGCCACTATGCTTAGACTGCCAAGCTGGCCTAAGCTCAAGGGATTCTAGTTTATCGTGATTTGACCTGTGGATACTGTCTTGACCTGTGGATGCTGCCAAGTTAACACTGGACAGATAGCTCCTTTGGTTTCTAAGTATTGACAAAATTTTATTTCCTTATCGAACTCTGCCTTGCTTCTTTAAATCTTCTTGACTGGGCCTCAACTTGATGTATGACTGTGATAAGGGCCTCAATGAAAATGACACTCCTTTCCCTCCCTCCATGTGAAAAGACATCTGGCAAACAAACACACACAACCATTCCAGCAACAGTTTCTGAGAGTCCAAGGGCACATCTCTGTGATGATCTGATAGTCTAGCCAACTGTAGAAACTCTAGTCTTGTTGGCATCTGCACAAGAAGGAAAGATCAGAGCTACCAGAATAAGGTGCTGTGCATTCCAGTCAATGCTCCAGGAGCTCCTAACCACAATTTAGGGGGCATTTATTAGAAAAAAGCTTACCACTGTGGACCATTTCTCTGCTACCTTTGATATATCTGTGTATCTCATACAACTCAAATGTATTTCCAAAGAAAACAATCATCATCTCTTTAAAAATCTATTCTCAAAAGAGATGGAGCCCACCTATCACTCATGTAGGAGGACAGAATTCCAAATTTCTCAATGGCCAATATATAAGCAGAGCTGGCCCCAACATATTCATCAGTCCTTCCAATCCTAAATAAACCTTCCTTAGTATCCTCTACTAATTCACCTCTTAAAGGGCCTTTAGAAGGCTTAGCTACCTCACCCTTGTACAAATTGGGGCTGGGATCTCCACTTCCCTTCTGCAACAGTGTAGGGAGGATTAAGACCTGCCCATTCTTATTCCTTTACCTAGGATCTAGGGTTGTGTTTGGCACCAAGAAGAGGGTGGGACTTTGAAGGAGCTTGATATGAGACAATTTGGGGTATTCACCTTTAATTTCTCACACTACCTTGCACAAGACATCTTTTTGGCCCATGCTCATAGCTTAGGCTGTCGGTATGTATTCCTCTAGAAGACTGGGGCTAGAAACCATCATATTCAGCTGTTTTCAAGAGGAGAAAAAAAATTAGAACTACTCTAACAAACTCAGAATCCCAGTCTTTCCCCTCATTCCCTTTTTGCTTATTTTCCTTCTCAGAATCACTAGGAATAGATGGAGGGAGGTCCTCTTGTGGCATGAGAAACTGTCTCCCACCATTCCAGATCTATGGTATAGTGGCCCTCCTGTGCAGAGCATATGCCTCTCTAACAGACAGCATTCACACAGACGCATGGAGGAGTGCAAGATCTCTGAGCATAGGGCTCTGGTTGAAACAGCCTATGTAAGATCTGGAGGGAGTCAGCACAGACTCAGGATAGACGATGACTCAGAAATCTTGATTTTTAGACACATCACCTTCTGGCTTTTTGGATCACTATGGTGAACTTTGCCCAAGGCCTGTAATATGATTTACAATAATTATTCTATTCCTACCCTCCCATAATCTGGCAAGATGAATGTATTAAGGTTATTAGCTTATCAAACTAGAAGATAATAATTATTAAGTGGGTCTGTTGAGAGCCAGGCTAGGGTGAATTATTGGAGCAGAGGTAGTTACCAGAAGGGCACCAGGAATTCATGGCAATTAAGTGTGACTTTTCAGAATTTGTCTTTTTTGGATAAATGCAAGAGATATTTTTCATAACTAAAGCTTGAGGAAGAAAAAACTGGGAAGATGTTCTGGCAATAGGGGCATTCTAAATGATCTTGCCAGTATGCTGTACTTGATGAAGACAAAACACAGGGCCGAATTTATAGAGTCTGAGTCCATTTCTGCTATTATAATAGAATACCGGACTGGGCCATTTATGTATGGAAGTATTGAAATTGCTCTTCTGGAGGCTGGGGAGGCAGGGGTATGGCATCAACAGCTGGCAAGGGGCTGCATTCCACACTGTACCATGCATGGCAAGGCACATGGGTGCATGGGACAGAGAGGGTATGATAAGGAGGGCTGTCTTCATGATATTACATGTTTAATTATCTAATAATAACCAGTCTGTCCTAAGGATAATGTTACTTTAGCCATTCATGAGGTTCCATCTCCATGACCTGGTCACCTTCTGAACACTGCTGTAATAGGCACAGAGCTTCCAACCCATGAATTTAGGGGAGTTCATTTAAACCATAGGATTCTGGGAAGAAATGTCTATTTCCAGTTATGGCAGCAGAGTCTGTGTGATCCAGTGTGTTTGGGGGGTTGCTGGACAGAAAGAATAAGCCCAGGAGGCAAAATGCTCTTAAGCATGTAAAAACAGTGAGGAACTCTTACTCAGATACGATAGTGACCTGTTCTACTTTTCCTTATACCTCCCCTTCCTCCTGTGCTGTCACCCTCCATTACAGATTATTGTTTCAGCCAGATGCCGTCATGCCATTGCCCACTTTTTGTCACAGTTGTGCTTTGTACCTCTCATATGCTTAATGGGTTCATTATCGAGAGGACAGACAGAATTTAGAACATTAGTGAAACTTACGTGGGAAAAGATCGATATGTTACTGTTACAATGACCTAATGTTTACCATTTTATCCAATCATTGTTATAGGGGAAAAAAAAACAATATAGAATGTTAGCAACACCTGCCAGTGATTGTCTAATAGAATTTGCAGTCGTGTCACCTTGTGATTTCAGACATTTCTGTTTGTCGATTTTTGCTCTTCACTCCTGAAATTGAGGTAGTTGATTTGGCCAGGTATAATATATCTAGCTGTTTAATTTGATAACAGAGAAGCACATATACTTACATTCCACAAATGCGTTCTTAATTTATTTTCAATTCACAATCATTTCTGCTATATTGCAGCACATGTATTTCTAAAAATCCTTTGCTAAACATAATAACACAGCAATAAGAAATCATGGGAAAAGTCGGAATGGGGACAGACTGCTGAAAACAGTCAACTATGCATTAAAAAATAAAATACAAATCTAATAAAAAGTTACACACATGGTTATATGTTAAATGGTTAATAAATACATATTTATTAAGGTAAATATGATTCCTTAAAGTTTGCTTGTGGAAGCGGTCTCATTTCTGATTTTCTGTGCAGTGAGGTTACTTGCAATCAGATGGCAGGTACAAACAGGTGCATTTCATGTAGCAAGTGGAAGAAGCTGGGAGCACAGTATTTGGATTCTGGTGAAGTACAGGGTCTGTAGTTCTTGTCATTACTCTAACTATAGACTGTGATGGAATGATGCATAAATAAACACAAAACCCGTGCTTTGCCTAAATTATGTGCTAGTTGCAGAAAAAAATGTTTTCAAAGCAGGTGTTATAGAGGAATTGCTATAATTGATTTTCTCTGTAATTCAATGTAGTTTCTCTCTCTTTCTGTTTGTGTGTGTGTGTGTGTGTGTGTGTGTGTGTGTGTGTGTGTGTGCATGTTAAGAAGCTTGCAAGCTTAAAAGGATTCATTGCACAAAGGTAATTAGGATTCCTACTAAGACCTTCTCTTCCTTTCCCTTCCTCCAGTTCTTTCATGGCTACCTTCTTGCATCACTCACAACTCTCCTGCTCTGGAGTCATTTCTCCTATCTTGGAGTTTGTGGAACTTATTTAAACTGCTTCTTTATGAACTAGAATACTGAACTCTCCCATTTTGGATTCTTTTTTTTTCCCATTTTGGATTCTTATTTATGGTTTCTTTTGTCTTTTTTTTCTTCCATGGCTGTAATCTGAGCTCATTGAGACTAGAGACCATGTTCTTTCTCCTCAGTCCTTTAACACATTAGAAATTTGATCTATAACTTCCTTTTTGAATAAACTATAAAAATAATATTACTCAGCTGAAAAAAGAAAAAGGAAATAGGAAGTTGTCATAATCAGTTCTCAAATATTATTCTCTGTTCATTAGAAAATTCTAGAGTGTCAGCAGGGCAACACTCCTGTTGTTCAAAGTCTTTTTCAACCTGAATGAAAACTCTCTTGATCAGTTGGCTAAAAATGTTATCATGTTGAAAGGGAACATGGGTACAATAGCTGCTTTTGGCACTTTGATTCTTAAATACTACTCTGCTCAGAGCACACATTTGCAAGTCAGCTACTGCTTCAGAAACTGTATGTGAAACTTTCCAAATGTTCTCCACGTGGGCTTGTTCAGCATCCTTATGTTCGAGTGACAAGGCCTGGAGCTTAAACCGTGGAGAGAACAGCACAGCAGAAACCTTTGCCAGACCAACTGTGCCCATTTTGAACTGAGGCATTTTGTGTCCCCAGCCATATGCAGTGTGAACAGGCCACACATGTACATTAAGAGAGTGGGTGAAGGAACTTTTGTTGGGAATGATGACGGTTCAATGGAATTTGTCCTTGGAACCCTTATTCATCTCTCTTATATTTTAAGCTCAGGGCTTTGGGGATATTTTAGTGAGTTGAAATCCATATTTTAAGGGAACTGATGGAGTGAGTCAGGGAGAGATCGAGTCATACCTGAGCTGGGAGAAGAGCTGAGTGGATCCTTGGTGAGACATTATTGTAATAAAGAAGCTGTAGGAAGGTCGTGCTTTGGAGCATGGACCTCTCGGAGTTTATTGCTCGACCTAAATCAGCCTCTCTTGGGCAGGTTGTGCCAAGCTTTTCCACAGGGGTTGAGGCTGCCAGGACCCTGCACTTAGATTACTCTGACAGAACAAAATGATAAGTTCTGAGCTCAGTGTAGTCCACCCCTTGACTTTTGTGTTGAGGACTTTTTCTTTTTGTCTCTATAATGTTGTCTGTCTCTATAATGAATCATATGTCAATCTGACAGGGCTCTTTTGTCTAAATGACTCAGAGCTATATCCATACAGGGCTCCTGCACTCACTCTGATATTTTGTCATTGCTGGTTTTTTTTTTTTTTTTTTTTTTTTGGATTTTCCTTTAGATTCTTTTCTCACATAATATATCCCGATTACAGTTCCCTCTCCCTCTATTGCTCCCAGTTCCTCCCTACATCCCCTCCGATTTAGATCCATTCCCTTTCTGACTCTCATTGGAAAAGAATAGGCTTCCAATAGATAATAGTAGAATAGATGGAACTAGAAAGAAATTATCCTCAGTGAGGTATTCCAGACCCAGAAAGACAAATATGGCATATACTTGCTTATATGTAGATATTTGTTCAGTCATGATAACCAAGGTACAATCTGTAGAGCCTCAGAGGGTAGGCATAGAATAAGAAAATAGAGGGTACAGATAGACTCACTAAGAAAGGGAAATAGAATAGGTATTTACAAATGGATGGGGTGGGGCTGAAATGGGATGCTCAAGCCAGAAGTGGGGAGAAAAAGGGGCAGCAGTAGGGAATATGAGGGAGAGACAACTAAAATTAAAGAGCATTTGAGAAGTAGCATGAAAACCTAATACAGTAGAAACCTCCTAAATATATACGTATTGTGAAGGTTTATATATTCTTGGCCCAGAGAGTGGCACTATTAGGAGGTATGGCCTTGTTGGAGTAGATGTGTCATTGTAGGTATGGGCTAGCTGCCTGGAAGCCAGTATTCTCTTAGAGACCTTCAGATGAAAATGTAGAACTCTCGCTGGGCAGTGGTGGCACATGCCTTTAATCCCAGCACTTGGGAGGCAGAGGCAGGCGGACTTTTGAGTGCGAGACAAGCCTGGTCTATACAGTGAGTTCCAGGCAGCCAAGGCTATACAGAGAAACCCTGTCTCGAAAAACAAAAACAAAAACAAAGCAAAACAAAACAAAATGTAGAACTAGGATGGCCCACAAGCCCCACTAAGAGCATTCCACTACTTTCCAAATCCAAAGTCTGAAAATCTACATTCTTTCAAACAAAAGCATGGTCAGGCCTATCACAGCAATACCCCAGTCTCTGGTACCAACTTCTGTCTTAGATAGGGTTTTATTGCTGTGAACAGACACCATGACCGAGGCAACTCTTATAAGGACAACATTTATTTGGGGCTGGTTTACAGGTTTAGTGATTCAGTCTATTATCATCACGGTGGGAGCATGGTAGCATCCAGGCAGGCATGGTACAGGAGGAGACCTTGGAAAGAGTGTCCTCCAACAGAGCAGTGGTTTAGAGGTCTCAAATCTGGTCATTCTATGGTCTCACCCTTCTAGGTACCTAAGGATTTGTGCTCTCCTTGTCTCCTTGTAGCAACCATGGTTAGGATACTTGAATATTGGAATTTACTGGCTAAGTGATCTTAAACTAAGATTTGGGTTCCTCCAAAGGAAAGACAAAGTCCCTCCACATCGAGAGGCAGCTGTGTGCATGCTCAAAGAATGTAAGTGTCTATCAAACCATGCTTTCCGTATCTGAGTTTGCCAGTCTCAGTAGAGAATAAGCTAGCATGAAAAGAAAGGGGGTGGGCAAAAGCCTGGGGGACCAACTCCTTCAGGTGCATAACTTTTCCTGGCTGCTTTGCCCATATAGGCCCATTTAATCCTATGGAACACTTCAGAACAGAAGTTTGTTTTCAAATTCTAGAAAGGAAAACAAGGCTCAAGGGAGTGAACTACACTGTCCTGAGGCCACTGGGTGAGGAAGAAATTGAACTAAGATTTAAAGCTGATGATTAGTCTCTAAGTGCATGTGCCTTTCTGCCTTGTTATGTTGCCCATGATCAGCATCTTTGCTTACGTTAAGTCAGTGCTTAGCATGTGGCCATATGTAATAAATATTTATTGTCTAAGTAAGAGAATGGAACAATTGTTTATCTATCTTTACTACTAATGGGATATATGGTATGACTAAGGCATAAGCGAGTATGCCAAAGATGATGTTCTACTCTTGAGCTGTACATGCCAGGAAGAATATCTTTTTTTGACTTCAAAGCTCCTGTATAGGCTGTATCTCTGTTGAACTTGGCTTGATCATTTCTTTCCATTTTTGAACAAACGTTTTGACCACCTGCCATCATCAAGGTACTACATTGGTCCTGTGGATACAAACATTGATTAATAAATGTGGTTTCTATTGGCAGACTGTGCAGCTTGCCAGTCTCACCTCTCCACCAGCCTAGGAAATTACTGTATAGTTTTTGACTACCAAGACTCAAGTGTTCCAGAAAGAACTGATTTTTTAAATGTATTAATCTGTCTGATTTTCTATCAGCTATCTATCTATCTATCTATCTATCTATCTATCTATCTATCTATCTATCTATCTATCTATCATGTATTTATCATGTATGCATTCATGTGTCCATTTGCCACAGTGCATTTGTAGAGGCCTGAGAATGATTTGTAGGAGTCTGACCTCTCCTTCCACTATGTGGATCCAAGGGAATCAACAGAATGTTAAGTTTGGTAATAAGTGCCTTTAACCACAGATCGAATTTCCCCAGCACCTCTTTTATTTAAAAAGTTAAAAAAAAACCCTCCTTTATTTAAAGGAATTATTAATACCATATATATTATAATCCAAATTCTTTTTCTATTTTTTTTATTAAAATGGGACAAATTCTGGGGATACACTAAGCAGTTGAAATGACTGCCTTCTGGGAAGGGACTGGTATACTCCTTTCATAGTGACCTCTGCCTAGACGTAGTCAGCATATGCTGCTGTTCACTATGTTCCTCCTAAACAGGGATGTTCTCTGACAGGGATGTTGTCATGCTAGGTAGGGCTGTATGGAGGCTGCTGTAACGTATTATTCCTCTGTAATGAGTCTCAGAGGCAGCTCAGGACATCATGCATTACTATTGTTTTAGAATAATAACCTCAAGATTATATATCAGGTGCATCCTTAGGTGTTTTGTGGTAAAACTAGGATTTATAAGGATTATTACAAATGATTTCCACATTAATCGCTTAAGACATGGGTATTATCAATTATATTTTATAGGGAGTTAGAGAGACGAATCCATTTGTCTATGGTCATACAATGACAAAGCCAGGAACCCAGGTTCATAGCTCCTATACAGACTGTATCTCTGTTGAACTTGGCTTGATCTTTTGTTTTTGTTTTTTTTCCCATTTTTCAACAAATATTTTGACCACCTGCCATCATCAAGGTACTATATTGGTGCTGTGGATACAAACATTGATTAATAAATGTGTTTTCTATAGCCAGAATGTTCCTCATTTGTTAAAAGAATAGCATTTTGGCATGTCATCAAAAATAAAGTGCTAAAGTAAATTGATATATATGATAGTCTTGTATGAAGTCTTGCAAATGCTTACAATTAACCTTAAAGTTGTGAAAATAGGTATTCTAAATACAATATGAAAACAAGAACAAAATAGTAAATTATTCATTCATTCAACAAATATTATTTTGAGCATTTGAAATATATTGGTTTACTATTCTAGGTCATAGAGTTAGAGTGATATAGATTCAAAAGAGATTCCTGCTATATTATACTTTACATGTTCTATAGTGGAGCTTGCATGTAAACAAATGTTTAAAAGCTTTGCAACTAAAAACCACTATAAGAGACAGATTCTTGATGCTAATGCTGGAAGAGGAAATGATCATACAATTTGTTCTTCTCAGGGACATCTTTACTCAGAGAAGACTGCTAAAGGGCAAATGGGTTCCAATTACATAGAGAATGAGAGTTAGGGATGGTCAATAAAGTTTCTACAGCAAGCCAAACAACCTGACATTCATCCATCATAGAGATACCAGAATGACATCAGGAGGAGAAGAAAGGGACCTCTGGTGGGACTTCGGGATTTTACATAGGTCATACCAAACATGCTCTTGAGTAGAGGTATTTTAAGAACAAAAGCACAGACCTGAGGAGATGGCTTATTCTAAAAAATACTTGCCATCCTAACCTGAGTTTGGATTTTCAGCACCTACATGAGGCCAGGAATGTATGTGCCAGTCTATCTAGAGCTGAAAAGGAAAAGACAGGAAGATCCTAGAGCTCATTGGCCAGCCAGTCTTACGAACTGGTGGTCTCCAGATCCAGTGGAAGAACTTGTATCAAAGATGACAAGGTGGAAGACAATAAATGAAGACACAGTTTTGATTTCCAGATTCTACATGCATGTGCAGAGGGATACACATCTACATGTATTCTTTTCAGCTCAGTACAGAAATAGTGTTGATAGGAAATAAAGGTGTATCTGAAGAAGATCTGTAAAGAATTATTGAGGTTACAGGCTGTGAATGATGGAATTTGGGCTAGGGTTGTATTAAGAAGCGAATAGAAGCAGATGGATATCAGACATCATCAGGAGGTAAAATGGACAAAAATCCACTATACATGGAATATGACTCAGGAGAAAAAAGTGTGAAAGCCATACTAAATTCACATGATAAGATACTTTATTGCACAATTCATTGAAATGGAAACAATAGAAACAGATTAGATTGGAGAGGCAGATTTGTGAATTCAATTTTGGAAATGTGGGGTCGAGAAACATTGAGAGAGAGACAAGAGACACATCAAGTCAGCTTTTACCTTTGTTTGTCTGGATGTAAGAGTGGTAAGTGTGTCTGGTCGAGAGACCAGTGCACACACAGTATTGATGTCATGAACATAGGTGTTATTGTCTAGAAAGATCCTGAGAGTGGGTAAGCAAAAATGAGTTTTCACAAGTCTGGGGGAACTTTATCTCACAACAGTTTGCTAAACCTAAAAATGTAATTGGAAGAATATTGCCCAATCATGCAGTCATGGAAATGAAGGGGAAATGACTAGTGCTAAAGATGGAATAGCCAGCAGTGTTAAATACTTCTTATATAATGTGGTTTTGGAAAATCCTTTGGAATGATTGACATGAAGTCATCAGTAATCTAACCAAGAGCTATTTTATGAAGAGGAAAAAAATTGCTTTGCAGCTGAGTGAAGTGAACAAGGACTAAGAAATTGGATTAACTGAGCATAGATAAGGACAGTAAAGATTCAATTGCTAGGAAGGTGGGAGCAAATTGGAGAGACCAATGATAATGGATGGTTAGTGAGAGCTCATGAGAAGGAGGCTCAGAGGAAAGCATTTTCAGACTCCTGTGTCTGTGTGCTTGGTATGGGAGAGGTATATTCTTCTAGAGATTATATTTTTTCCTTAAAGCAGGAACAGAATCTTGTCTGAGGGTAATCATTAAAGTTTGAGTAGAGCTGAGAACATTTGAAATATGTTACTGATGGAGAGAAAGAAAGTTTGTGCAGTCATTGGCCAGTGTGGTGGGCCCATGCCCCAGGAACCCATGAACATACATATTCTTTTTTAGGCTGTCACTCAAACAATTCATGGTCTATGTGTACATTCTAAAAAAAGCCCAGGTGCAAACAAAAACACAATGGCAGGGAATGCACAAGGGAGCAGGGGTCTAAAGGATTCAACATTGGTCATTTTTTTCTCTCCCTCAGACTGAGGAATTTGGAAAAAAGACACCAGAAAATGTGTAAATTAAACATATGAATATTGATATATTCATTAAATAAACATGCTGAATGGCAAGTTCTTTTTAACGTGAGGAGATCTCCCTCATTGCTATTGTTTAGCAATGCAACCTGTGCTGACTTAAACACTGGGAAGTAAATGAGGCTCTCAGGATTTGCACAGAAAGGTGCACAAAGGTTGCAGGACTCCTCTTTGCCCTTGAGCCACTAGTGTGGTTCTCCACAATCTCTCTACTCTTCCTATTCTCACCAGAAGATGAATGGATGTTGGCATGATTTTGAAACTAGTTCAGCGAATGGAATGCCATTTTTCTAAAGGATTTCTTTTCTTTCTTTTTTCTTTTTTTTTTTTTTTGGCCAGGGAAGACAGGAGATGGACACCTGGAGATTAGGAATGTGTTACTAATGACTGGAAGCTATTATTTTAATGAGTTGATCTTAGCTTGGCTAATAGGCATGGTCTAAGTGTGAAATTTTATATTTTACGTCAGATGTGTGGGAGGGAGTGTGGGTGAGAATACAGGAGCATGTATCTACTTGACTATTTCCCTCAAAGCATTTCTTGTTTGGCTAGGGAGGGTGCATACCTGTGAAAGTGTTATCAGAACATACTAAAAGTAGCTTCTCCAGATGTTTAAGGTTAGATGATCTAAGGCACAGAGAAAATGAGATGGGAGAGACAACAGAAACACCTCGTAGAATATTTAAGAGTAAAAAAAATGCCGCAGTTAGCCAGAGCACATTTGAGATCTATTAACTTCTTCTAATACAGTTCCAGGAGAGTATGACAACGTGCATAGAGGTTTAAAGATCTAGACATAAAAGTAACTAATTTTGACTTAGATGAAAGTAAGTAAATGCATGCATGCATGTGTGTGTGTGTGTGTGTGTGTGTGTGTGTGTGTGGAGTACATACATATAAGAATTCCTGTTTGCATGTGTGTGGATATACTATGTGTGTGTATGAAGTACATACACATGATAATTCACAAATGTGGATGCACTGTGTAGATGCATCCACATTCATGTGTGTGAATGCACCATGTGTGGAGGTGTGGCTGTGTGTAGAGAGTCCTTACAAATCAGAATTCCTGTTTGCATACGAGTCGATACATTATGTGTGTGGATGTGGGTGAAGGTCAGAGGTTGTTGTCAGGTGTCTTCCTCCATTACTCTTCCACTTGTATGTCAAGGCAAGGTCTCTTAGCTGAACCCAGAGCTTACCAATTTGGCTAGTCTTACTAATCAGCTTGCTCCCGAGAGCCTTTCTCTCTGCCTCTTTAGTGCTGGGATTACATTACAGGCAGGTAGCCATACCCAACCACCATTTTTTACAAAAAAAATGGATATCTGAACTATAGTTCTCATGCAAGTGTAGTACTTCACCAAGAGGGTTATCTCTTCATTCCTGTAGCCAAGTTCTTGGGCCATAAATTAATCATCAAAGCTTTATAACTACCAGGCTGGCTAGGAAGATGCTGTGGACTTGAACTACTGGCTGGTGTCTACATTCCCACTGGAACTCCTTAGAGATTCAATCCTTACTTTCCACTTACTGTTATTAAGTCTTCTATCCTCAAGTGAGCCATTCTTATTTCTACCAGCTGCTATTAGTGTTTCCTCACACACCCTCTTCTTTCCTGGCCACCATAAAGCACATGCTCTTGTCTTAAATAATTTGTCTTAAAGTGAGGTTCCATAGAATGTAATACTCTGGACATGAACATTGTTGGTCAAGTGGGATTATTGTTTTCTTTGATCTAATAATTGTAAGGTCAATGTAGGGCACCCTCTTCTGGTGTGCCTGAAGTCAGCTACAGTGCATTTATGTATAATAATAAATAAATCTCTGGGTCAGAGCGAGCGGGGCTGACCGGAGCAAGTGAGGTTGACTAGAGCAAGCAGAGGTCCTGAACTCAATTCCCAACAATCACATGAAAGCTCACAACCATCTGTATAGCTACAGTGTACTCACAGACATAAAATAAATTTTAAAAAACCCTGATAACTGAAGTTTGTGGAGAAGAGATCTATTAATTAATTAACTAATTAATTTTTCCACTCCCGTATTTTATTTTCCCCTGCCCCCATCCACCCTCTCACTGTTCCACATCACATACCTCCTCCCCACACCCCTGTCTCCACATGGATGTCCCCACCCCTCACCCCACCTAACCTCTAAACTCCCTGGGGCCTCCAGTCTCTTGAGGGTGAGGTGCATCATCTCTGGATGAACACAGACCCTACAGTCCTCTACTGTATGTGTGTTGGGGCTGCATATCAACTGGTGTATGCTGCCTCTTTGATAGTCTAGTGTTTGAGAGATCTCAGGGGGTCCAGATTAATTGAGACTGCTGGTCCTCCTACAGGGTCACCCTTCTCCTCAGCTTCTTTCAGCCTTCCCTAATTCAACAACAGGGCTCAGCTGTTTTTGTTCACTGTTTGGATGCAAATATCTGCATTTGACTCTTTCAGCTGCTTGGTGGGTCTTTTGGAGAGCAGTCATGATAGGTCCCTTTTTGTGAGCGCTCTATAACTTCAGTAATAGTGTCAGGCCTTGAGACCTCCCCTTGAGCTGGGTGTGGCATGGCAATTTTCTCCCTCATTTGATGCCCTATCTTCCTGCTGGAGGTTGGCTCTGTATGTTCCCTCTCCCTCTGTCAGGCATTTCATCTAAGGTCCCTCCCTTTGAGTCCTGAGAGTTTCTCACCTCCTAGGTCTCTGGTGCATTCTGGAGGTTCCCCCCCCCCCTGCCCAGCCTCCTACCTTCTGAGGTTACCTGTTTCCATTCTTTGTGCTGGCCCTCAGGGCTTCAGTCTTTTTGCCTCACCCAATACCAGATCAGGTTCCCCTTTCCCCTCACTCCCTGCCCTCCATGCCTAGTCCACTTTCCCTCCCAGACTCCTCTCTCCCCACTTGTGATTGCTTTATCTCCTTGCTTCTAAGTGGGACTGAGGTGTCCTCACTTAGGCACTTCAGCATGTTGACCTTTTTGAGTTCTGCCGACTGTATCTTCAGTATTCTGTACTTTTTTTTTTTTTTGGCTAACATCCACTTATTAGTGAGTACATACCATGCATGTCCTTTTGGATCTGAGTTACCTCACTCAGTATGATATTTTCTAGTTCTATCCATTTGCCTGCAAAACTCAGAATGTCCTCGTTGTTAATACCTGAGTAGTATTCCATTGTGTAAATGAACAACATTTTCTGTATCCATTCTTCTGTTGTGGGACATCTGGGTTGTTTCCAGCATCTGGCTATCACAAATAAGGCCACTATGAACATAGTGGAACATGTGCCTTTAGGGCATGGTGAGGCATCTTTTGGGTATATTCCCAAGAGTGGTATAGCTGGGTCTTCAGGTAGATCTATTTCTAATTTTCTGAGGAACCTCCAGATTGATTTCCAGAGTAATTGTACCAGTTTGCAATCCTACCAGCAATGGAGGAGTGTTCTTCTTTCTCCACATTCTCTCCAACATGTGTTGTCACCTGTTGTTTTGATTTTAGCCATTCTGATTGGTGAAAGGTGGAATCTCAGGGTTGTTTTGATTTGCATTTCTCTGATCACTAAGGACTTTGAACATTTCTTTAGGTTTCAGTTGTGAAATCTCCATTTAGTTCTATACCCCAGTTTTGATTGGGTTGTTTTGGTTTTTTGGTGATAAGCTTCTTGAGTTCTTTATATATTTTGGATATTAGCCCTCTATTGGATGTGGGATTAGTGAAGATTTTTTTTTTGCCAATTTGTCTTATTAAAGAAAATGTGCTTCATGACATCATTTCAGTATGACAGAACTATGTCTCTCTCCTAACTGACATGTTAAAGACAGGAAAATGTCACACACAGTTAAAGACCAACCAACTAATTTTCATCAAAGCCCAGACTAAACTTGAAAAAAAAGGTTCCCACTATTTCACAGTAAGTAATGGATTTAAATAAAATCACATGCACACCAAGAATAGCCACATTGAAATTCCTTTTAATTTTAATATTAGCCATCCCACATAGTTAGGTACCAATATTATGTTCTGTCCAGTGGCCTCAGAGTTCCTGATACTCTCATCTAAAAGAGAAAAAAATAACTTTTTTCTTCCTTCCTTTTTAAAATATTATACTTTATTATAATCTCCCAAGAAAATAAATATAACTGCAAACAAATATAAATTGTTAGACCATTGATGAAATACTATTGGATTTCTTTTTTTTTTTTTTTTTTTTTT
>JADRCD010176912.1:0-20306 GCA_019843815.1 Montemys delectorum
CATGCCCTGGAGGCAGAGTACTTCTGTATTTCTGGGTACTCTTTCTAGGGTCTGATTTATGTTTTTAACATGGGAGCAAGATGCCAAAAGATGCAGTCCTGGGGCCAAGGTACAGAATGGTATGTAGTAAGAAAGGTTAGGAAATAGCAAGCTGTCTGCTATGATGCAATCAGGGATGGTCCATGCCCGTCCAGTCAAGTTAAGGCTCACCAAAGTCAATAGGATCAGAAAGAGGAGAACAGAGGAGAACTTATGTCTTCCCATCCTTGGCATTGATTCTAGAAAAAGAGAGGAAAAAATGTGGTAACAACTTATAGTGATGAGCAATCCTAGCCTAGGCCTTCTAATATGCTTAATATCCTTGGGATTTAGAGACATATTGGGAAATATTCCTTTAATCAAGTTATTAGTGACACATTTGTCAAGTAGAGAGTCAAGTTGTGGCCACTGATGTGTGACTTCAAGCAAGTAGGAAACCAGAGGAAACAGAATAACAGGGCTACAGGAAGCCCAGAGAAGCCTGCCATGCTCCAATCTCCCTGTTGGGGATAACTGGCTCAGGCTACTGATTTTATTGGAGGAAGCCATCATCCAAAAGAAGGAAGAAAACTGACTTGTTCATTAGAGAGTACACTGGAAAAGGGAACCATGTTACTGACACATTTATATCTGAAAAAAAAATTCTTAGCCATGTGACTATGGTGGGCTGTTGTCCTTCTTTACTATTGAGGCCATGAAGCTAAATTACCTGTCTTAGTCAAAAAAGCAGAAAGTGCCAGATGTGAGACTATAGTCAGTATTTTTTCGTACCAGGATTAGTGATCTGGCTTAAACATTCAGAACTAAGGAAACATTTCAGGTAGGTTTTAGGGTTGAGTTTAGGAAGGCAATGTTCAAAAATAACTCAGGAAAAATATTCAAAGGAAATAAAGAAAGTAGGCTAATAAAATTCAAAGGAAATAATGTCTTGATATTATTTTTGAACCTTGAGCCTAGCACTAGGGGTGTAGGGTGGTGGTGATGGTGAGTTGACTATATTCTCATTATTTGTATCCTTTCTCCCATGAAGAGAGGCCTCTGAGTGACCATTGTTAAATTAGTGGTCATGAAAGTCCCTGAAAGGCTTGGAAGAGACCGGAAAGTAATCTGTTCTGAGGATTACAGGAACCAGTTAGTCACAAGTAAAGGGCTCTGCCCTGGTGTAGAGTAGCATGGAATACCATGGACTTCTTTACTTTCCTTTGGACATTATTTCTCCTGAGTGATAACATGCTGACTCTGGAGGTATGTAAGGATATTGTGTCCAAGGGCCTCTGCCTGCCTGCCCCCACCCCCAGACTCAGATTTCAAGTTCAGAGAAGAGTCTGAGACTTCATCTAAAAGGCACGACCTCATCTTAGATGATCTTATCCCTCATTTGTTGATCTTATCCCATCTTTCTACGGCAAAGGGTGCTTTCTTGTTTTCTTTTCTCTTCTTTTCTTTTCTTCCTCCCTTCTTTCCTTCCTTCCTTTCTTTGGAGCCTTGAAGTGTCAAGTATCGTACCGGGGTAATTTAAGCTCTCATTTTATTTTTAGTTCACCTAGGATGAATTTGGGGACTGGAATAGGTCTCAGATCAGGAAGACATAGTGACCTTGGTACTAAGACCCTGGCACCATAAAAGTATGGGTATGACAGCAATTTCTGTCTCAAGATACCAGGTTTAATATTCTAACTGTGACAGACATACATAGATTGCCCAAGAACTACCATGTCTCTCATGGTCACCTAGACTGTGGCAACTCTTAGCCCACCTGTCCTCAGATTCTTCCTGGTCACCACTGGCTCTCCCTCAAGAGAGGTAGATGCTTAGTGGTTTGCCTTCTTCTCTGCTGGCATCACTAATGCTCATCTACCTGGTTCAGAAAATCCTGTCATTAGCACAGCATTTCTTACCTCTGAGCATGGGGTGGTGGAGACAGATTCACACTCTCAGGAGGAGTTCCTTTTCATCTCCCATAGTCAAAGAGAAAAACCTTCCTGTTCTCTCCAGGACAGCACCTGCTCTGCTGGGCAGAAATATGCTATTGGTGATAGGTGGGAAGTTCCAAGGAAGAGCTTAGTTAATTTTAGGAAAAGTGAACCATGACTTCTCCTTAGACTGTCTCCTTTTCTTTCCGTTTCATGACTTCCTCTTTCCTAGCATACTCTGTGGGTTTCAGTTTTCATGTATTTTGTATCACATCCTCCTGACATCTGAAAAAGCAGTCTTCGTTTTGCTGGACCATTCTGTCTCTTAAAGTAAGAGAGGCTCATGCTTCCTGCCATTTCTAACCTTACTTTGTCTTCAGACGGCTGTTACTAGAGAGATCTCAGGTGTCCTGTGATATGATGCTCTGGTCCTTCCTTGGTCAAACAATGAATAGAACTAGACATGGAGTTGTAGGAATGAAGGTTGTAGTGAAAGCACAGACTCCATTGCACAGGAGGTATTAGCTCCGGCAAGCATGCAGCCCTGAAGCTGGTAAGGTTCCACATATTTTATTAACAAAAGGCAATGAAGAGTTTTCTGAAGGGGTAGGTCCCTATTTGGCTGCTAGAGGTAATTTGTTTATTTGTTGAGGGGGCTTGTACAATCTTTGTGTCAATCAAGGGCAGTTCAAATGATCACTTTCCATGGTTGCTGGGTCTCAGAGTTTGTCACGTAAGTCTGAGTCTATGTTCTTGTTTCACCACAAGCCCTGTGTGTGTGTGCATGCATGTGTGCTCACATGGATGCATGTGTGCAGGCATCTGTATGGGAACCAGAGGACAAAATGAGTGTTGATACCTTGTTGGTATCATAGACCTTTTGCCTTGTTTTATACAGAATTTTATATTGCATGTGCCATGGTAGTTGGTCTAAGAGCTTCCAGGGATCCCCTTGTCTCTGTCCTAATTTCCATATAGATTTTAGATATTTGTTCTATATCTTTCCTTTTATTTGAGTTCTGTAGATTTGAACTTTGGTCCTCAGACTTGTGTGGCAAATATGTTTACCCACCAAATCATTTTTCCAGCCTCCTGTCATGTCTAGTCTTGATATCAGACATCATATTTTTTCCCTTCTTTAGACAGTAAGGTTACATAACTTTAATCTAGGTAGCTCAGTCTTTCGACAAGCATGATAGCTTAGAGGTCTAATTCAAGATCTAAAGGAAGGAAGAGAGAGAAACTGTGTTTGAAACCTCAAAGTCCAACCCTAAAGACACACTTCCTCTAACAAGGCCAAATCTACCCCCTCAAGGTCACACTTCACCAAGGCCATATCTCTTAATACCTCTCAAGTACTTCCACCCTTGATAACCAAGAACTGAAATATATGAGCCTTTGAAGGCTACTCTTATACAAACCATCACATTCTACTTCTGGACAACATAGACTTGTAGCCATAACATAATGCAAAAACTGCATTCAGTCTAACCTTAAAAAGTCCCCATAGACTTTCTGTCTCTAGACTGTTTAAAAGTCCAAAGTTTCTTCTGAGAGTTAAGGAAATATTTTAACTTTAAGCCCCTATAAATCAAAATACAAAAGAACACATACTTCCAACATAAAATGGCACAGAATATACCTTATATTCCAAAAGGGAGAAAGAAAGCATAGTGGGGAAATACTGGACTAAAACAAGACTAAAAATCAGCTAGGCAAATTCCACATATTGTATCTTCACGTCTGATGTCAAAGAGATCTTTAGATCTCCAACTCTTTTCAGCTTTGTTGACTGAAACAAACTTTATTTCTTGGGCTGGTTCTACATCATGTTAGCAGCTCCCCTTGGTAGGTATCCCACAATGCTGGTATCTCCAACATCTTAGTAGTGAAATCGAGACATCGCTTTCATTTTTATAGCTCATTAACCTTTGCTTAAACTTTTTAACTGATTTTCTAATCTGAAGTCCCAGATCCACATTCTACCAACAAACCATATAGCCAGGCCTGTCACAGCCCTACTCCCTAGTACCAACTTCTCAGTCAGTGTTCTATTACTCTGAGGAGACACCATGGCCATGGCACCTCTTACAAAGAAAACCTTTATTTGAGTCTTGCTTACAGTTTCAGAGCATAGTTTATTGTCATCATGGAATGAGCATGGCAGCATGAAAGCAGACATAGTAGTTAGGAATTCTATATCTGAATCCAAAAGTAGTACGAAGAGAGAGAGATCCTGGGCCCTGTCATGGGCTTTGGAAGACTCAGAGCCCACTGCAGTGACACACTTTCTCCAATAAGGCTACCTACCATATCCATAAGTGAGTACATTTTTCAGAGAGACTTTTTCTTGCAGTAGATGACAATTAACAAAGATCTTTACCCTATCAATGTACAGATAACTAGGTTTCTGAGGGCTCAATCATAAAGGGTAAATTTCTATCACATCCTTTTTTTTTTTTTTTTTTTTTTGAGACAGGGTTTCTCTGTATAGCCTTGGCTGTCCTGAAACTCACTCTGTGGACCAGGCTGGCCTTGAGCTCAGAAATCCACCTGCCTCTGTCTCCGAAGTGCTGGGATTAAAGGCATGTGCCACCACTGCCCTGCTAACATCCCTTCTTCCAAGCCTTAAGAGTAATCACAGTGGAGCAGGAAGAGAGGTGTGTAGAGTTAGAAGAGACGGATGACTACAGACTACAGAGAAACAGTGTTTTCTGGACACAACAGGGAAGATGCATATGGAAAGTCACAGGGGTTGCAACAAGGCCTGTACTGTGATAGTTAACATTACATTTAGACTTACTGTGCTTGAGAGACCAACTTTGCAAGAGATGCCTCTCACGTATAAGCCACTATCTTTTACAAGCTGTACCATAGCAACCTACTTATTTTTACCCCAAACTTTGAATACTATTCTTAAAATGATAGATCTTGTAAAACATTTTTTTTAAATCAAGATACAACATTTTTAGCTCTAAAGACTAAGGTCTTTCTGTTTTTGTAATCAAACTTGCTTAGTCTGCTCAATGATAAGGACAACTGCAAGACATTTATGTTCAAATTAGATCCTGCCTACATGTAATCCTGTATCTTTTGACTTTATATGCTTTAGACAAATATGACTAAATGCTGCATCTTGAGAACACTCTTGGTTATAGTCCTGGTGTCATGAGTATCTGGAGCCAGTATTATAAGGCTTCTTATTATTAAATTAAAATTTATTCATGCTCATGGTGAATTTGTGTGACCCTAGACCCACAACAGTACAAGCTCAAGCGAGGAAAATCTGCATTTGGAAAAAAGTGGTCAAAAGTGTCATGTTTAGTTGAGAAGCTGCTGACAATTGATAGTTACTGTGACAGCAAGTGCCACTTTTCTTTATCTGTGTGTGCTCTAAGATTTTGGCTATGCTCCAGGAGACAGGCCCTCACACAAGAACATTGAAGAACACAAATTGAACTTGAAGGGTTGAAAAAAGGACAGAGAGTTAGACATGTTACAGGAGTTAGATGGGACCTGGCTTTCAAAGCCAGGAAAGGACCTATATCTACCCACTTGCAAATCTTTTCTCATTGAACTTGATTAGGAGGGTGAACCTGAAGGAATGAGAAACCGCCTTATTGATTCCATGTTATACTTCCCGCACTTGTTTTAACATAAATCCAATGGCAGGTTCTTTGTATTTTACGTTGAAACTAACTACAAATTTGTTGAAGAAATAAAGCAGTTATTATACTAATACTCTGGGGGCAAAAATCCTACTTTTAATACATCTAAGAAAAGGTTAAGAGTCCTGAACAGGCACAATTTTCCAGGTACTTTGGCATTTGGCACCTCATGTAGAAAAATGAAACTCCATTTAACTTGTTCTTCATCTATTTGTGAGGTAGGAGGGAGAAATTACAGACAATCACATGTCTTCTCCTCTCAGTACCTTTATTGCTTATAAAGTGACTTTATAAGCTCCTTCCAGTGAGAAACAGCTGTTTCCCTACTCTTAATTCTGGGCTGTTTTTGACTAACTTATACCCATGCAAAGCAGGGGAGCAACTGTATATCTATTCTGAACGTTCCAGTAAGCTGTTCATGCTTCAGGGTTTATACCTGGATCCTTGTTTTTTCTCTACAAAGCCCAGGATGAGTGTTCATGGACTTGGGCCCAGCTGACCCAGAGCATTTAGGCAGTGCCCTCAGTGTCATACTAGTGGTGCCTCCTAGGTCATTGCTATGCCTAATGAGACTGTGATTTGGCAGTCTCAGTCTTGCTACTTGCACCTGAAATGAATTCTGTGCTTTGAAATCTGCTCAAATGTAACTATTTTGCAGAAATCTCTCATAATATTCAGAGATGACTTTTTTTTTCTGTCCTCTGGGTGATGGTAAAACACACACACACACACACACACACACACACACACACACACACACTAGTTCACTCTTTCCTTTATCCTTGTCCTTCACAATGTGACATATAAGTATCTTTTATCAAGAGATGAAATCTGCATTTTCATCATTTGAATATAGACTGACTGATTGACTTGCTTTGGCCAAGAAATATAGCAAAAGTGGCAAAGTCTCAGTTCTGGGAAGTCTGAGACATCTTGTATTCTCAAGGAAACCTGATGCTTTCCCAGCAAGACTACAATGCCCTGGCAGGGTATTACAGGGCAAAACTCTGTCAGCCAGTGTGTCTTAGCTAAAGCCCAGACATGGGAGAAGAGCCCAGCTAAGATGAGCAAAGCCACACTGATCTGTATCACACAGAGAGTCCAGCAAACCTCTCCACAGGATAAAGAACCAGACAAGTTGCAGTTACAGACATTTCGCCCCTTCCATGGACACAGAAACCAGGTTATAGCAAGACTTGGCTCTGTCTGATACTGTCCTGACATTTCCAAAAGGAGTGGAGACCTCTCAACTCTCTCTGGGGAACCTAAAGTGTCCTCCAGACACCCTGTAGTCGCTACATTAAGGCACATCTACCCAGCCACACTTGACTGCACCAGACACCATAGGCTCTCTGAGCCCGCAATGCTTAAAAGCAAACTGAATGTTCAAACAGACTTACAGACTCAGACTTTGACAAACAGCAGGACAGACAAGAACCACGGTACCTGCTTGAGGCATTCCTCAGATTCATTACTGTCTGGTGTGTCCCCACAGGAGATTAATTCTAGGCCAATGCACCAAATGTAAGACTCTGACAAGCCTTAGCTACTGGGGACCCTCTGAGTAAACCACAAGGAGCCAGGGATCAATGTAATAGCAAGAGGAATTTATTGTTCCAGCACATTGGGGTCGTCCTACACCAGAAGAAGAGGAGGAGACCCTGGGTAACCTGTTCAGCTAGTTTTTATACAGTTTCCAGGGGTGAATAGAGCATCAGCAACTAGGCACAATATGATTGGCAGAACAGTGTACCCTTTAAACTGATGGGTCTTTAGGGAATGTAGTAGGGGCTTCTTATATCTGCAGTTTAGCCTCTCCCCTCTAGAGGAAAGGGGCACCTGTGTGCTCCATGACCTCTCACTTCCAGGAGGGGAGGGGTGCCTGCATGTTCTATTGACCCGTCCCTTCTGGGAAGGAATTTTCCCACAGTCCTTAGTGAGCTGACCTCTTCAGAAGTAGAATTTTTGGAGGCTGCTTATATTTTCTTAATTTTCTCTATATATGGTAGAAAAAGAGCCAAAATTACATTGTTCTTCATGGTATTAATTAAATTCTACTTAAAATATTTTAAAATTTTCATTCTTCTTTTTGTATTTTGATTCTTTAAGATAACTTTTTTTATATTTTCATCTGAACTGGCTTCATTAGTCTTCTATATGACATTCACAGTCAAATAGATTAAAAGTGTTCAACATTCCTTAATTTGAGAATTATATATTTTGTCATCATACATTATATATATATATATATATATACACACACACATATATATATATATAATTTATAGGAAACTGTCAATTTGAAAGTGTGGCGACTTGAGAGGCATTGAAAGGAGGGTATTTAAGAAGGGCTGGGAGGAGGAATGGGAAGGGGAAAGTGATGTAGTTCTATGACTGAAAAATATTCTACCTTGAGGAAAGAAACTTATAAAAATTGTCAATCACTAGGAATTGCAGTTGTATTTTCTATATAAGTGCATAAATATGTAACCTGAGATGAGCTGTCTGAGGGGACACTCAGATATGTATCAAGCTCTGCAGCATTACGAAGTATGTGTTTCTTCTACAGTTTCCAGGTAACTGTTGGTACTTCAGCTTCTATCACCTCAGGAACATTGTTGAGTTAAAACCACACAGGCTCTTCATTCAGGCAGAGACTGAGACATAGAAACTGGTTGGTAGATAAAGTTCTAAATTAATTAATTCAAGGTGAGTTTTAAAAATTTGGTTGGTCTATGCCTCAGGCCTGAGAGTTTAGGAGCATACAGATCTCAGGTCAGCTCTCTAGCAAGAACTGATATGCAGTTAACTCAAACAACAGCAGCCCAGGGAATATCAGGGCTCATTAGGCTTAGCAGTAGTGTAATGACCATAAGGATCCCATGCAGAACCAGAGCCCTAGGGACAGGGGATGTTTCTAATCTACACAGCCATTGTTTAATTCGAGATTGGCTTATAAGGAAGTGGTTAAGACACAGTTTTGGCAGCTGGGATGGTCATCTGAAGATTACTTTTTCTTAGCCCGAGATTCGGGGAACATAGGTGTGATGAACAGTAAGATACCACATTATTTTCATCACATTTCAAGCACATTGTTGCCCATAAGCAATGATGTAAGTTCACATACATGCTTATCAAACTATAACCATGTCTCTAGTTTCATTTCTGGTTTTGATGCTCTTAGAATGAATTTCCTGTCTTAGTCTCTATAGTCTGGTATTTATCATTTTAAACTAAGAACACAATTTGCAGGGTCCATCGAGTCTAGAAGAGGGTGTTGTATTCTGTGGAGCTAGAGTTACAGCAGCATGTGGATTCTGGGAATTAAACATTGGTTCTCTTGAAGAGAGGTCAGTGCTCTTAACTGTTGAGCCATCTCTCCAGCCCTTAGATCTCTGTTTAGGAAGATAGGTCAGAGACCAGCTGCCCAACTCTTAGAAAGTACCTGGAATATTTGAAGAGCTTTTTTTGTTGTTGTTCTCTTTCCTTTATGCAGTGGGATTCTTCCCCAGACACACATTTACTCTTAAGAGTTTTCATTCTATGATGTATTTTGTGAACTGAACATATTTGCTAACTTTTGAAAATTCTCATTATTCCTACGGAACGTAGCATGAAATGACTGATAGGCTGGAATGGGACAATGAACCTGAAATCTTTATTTTCATTCACCTGCTTGGTCCTGTAAAACTTAGGAAAAAAAGTTTGAAATAACATTTACTTTTGACTTGCACACAGAGTATGTTAACCACACATATTAATGGGGCAGCATGATGCTTTGATATCTGTGTGCACTATGTAATGTAGACCAGAATAATACTATTTTCCACAGCAATTATTTTTCTTTTAGTATGAAAGTGGCCAATATTCCTTCTAGCCTTTTGGGGTACATGGAGCATTTTGTTGTTGTTGAACACCAGAACTGACTTTTATCTGATTATAACCCTGTACTCAGCAATTAAATCATCATTTCCTTATCCCACTCATATGTCTCCACTGACCTCTGACAATTACCTTTTGTTTCAACTTGTATAATCTTTTCAATTCCACGTGTGAGTAAAATCAGGAATATTTGTCTTTCCTTGCCTGGCTTGCTGCACATCTGTAGTTTTCTCCAGTTCTGTCTATCTTGCTATGAATGACAGAATTTCATCTCATTGGAAACACTATCCCTTTGTGTATATGCCTTCCTCATCCATTTATTAATTGATAGGGTATTAGATTGCTTTTACTCTTTGACTTTTATTAATGATGCTGCGGTGAACCTAGGAGAACAGAAACCTCTTCATATCCTAAGTTCATTTCTTTTAGGAACAAACCCATTAAAGGATTTTATACCTTCATAGTAAAGGAGAATGTCAGGATCACTCTGTTCTTCATAATGGCTCTGTTCCTTTTCATTCTTGGGGAGATAAAATATATTGTAATGGAAGATTATCTTATTGGTAGCCATTCTTTCATATCAAAGGGCATAATACCGTTTTATCCTTAATAAAACATTTAGTTGGCTCATTTCCTTTCCGTGATTAGAGATTATTAGAAACATAGACACTATCAGACATGTTTTAAAAGGAATGTTGATTTTTATTAAATATTGAAAGTAAACTGGACATTGTTAGCATTATGTTTAATATTATCTGAAATCCATGTATATCTTGAACAAGCAAGAACAAAAAAAATCTGTGGAATCCAAAACTTAGTCTTTACCTTAATAATAACTCAACTAACTGATAATAACTCAAATAATCAAGTACTTACAACAGATGTTATTTTATATATTTATATATTTATTTATTTATTAACATTATGATGAGAAAAGTTACATGATTTCAATTTATCTGAGTTTGTTAACATTTAATAACATATTTTAAGTAAATAGAATTAAATCACATTCTTGTTTCCCTTTTGTACCCCAACTCCTCCCAGAGACCCCCTTCAATATCTATAATATCTTTTTTGTCATATTCATTAAAAATTTATAAAATATTATAACAATAAAAATGAATATTATAAAAGTTGTTTGATATAAAACAACAATCAATTTAACAGTTTTATGTAGATGCTTGTCTACAGCAATACTGAAAATACATACGTTTTTCTCAATACAAATTTTAAATAACTCCAAACGTATTAACTGTATATTTCAAAATAATGCATCACTATTAGTATTTTCTTAAATGAACATAAATATATAAAATATTTTTGTTTGTTTGTTTTGTATTTAGTAGAGTTGAAAATCTTGGCTCTTACTGTGGTACAAACATTTTTCTATTTTGTGTTTTCCCTTTGTTTTATTTTCTAGTTTATTCTAGAACTGGATGGACTTTCATACCTTGCTTAAGAGGAGAAGGTAGCTGTATTGGTAGATGTATATCCAAAGCTTCCTCAGCCCAGAATATTTCTCACATGTGCTTTTTACTGAAATACTACTTTGGAGAAATATTTCTTGTTTTGTAAGATTTTATTTTTTTTTTTTTTAGAAATTCTGGGCCTTTCTGCATGTTCTCTCTATATACATTTTACATTAAGTATAATTTTATTAACCAACTTGTCTGAACTTCTCAGAAGAATTAACTATAGTATTGAATGGGTAAGTAAGAATAAGAAAACAAAAATATTGGACCAGTGTGATTGCTCAGCTGCCATATCTGAGTTCCATCATCATGACTTGTATGGTGGGAGAAAACAGACTTTCAAAAGTTCTTCTTTGACCTCCACATGTATACCACAGCACACATGCACCTATATAAATTCATACACATACTCACACAAAATAAAGTCTAATACTTTTTTAAAAAGCATATGAAAATCTATAAATCACAAAAGAAAGTACAAGCATTTTCTCACTTGATATTTTCCTAGAGCTGGTTTTAGACACAACATCGTCTCTTCTGGGCACAGATCTTCTACTCTAGCGAAAAGGAGCGGGAGGGACAAGGAGCAGTTAGAATGTGGGGCGTGGGGGGTAACTACTCTTTTGTAGAACATAGCAGTTCATTATTAACGAGGCATTCTCTTTTCAGTTTAATGTTATTAAACTTCTGCTACAGCACATGCAATCGAGCAAGAAGTACTTTCTCATAACTTTTCATTTCTGTCTAACTTAACCCACTTAGCCCAATTTATTTTTTCTTACACTAGGTCGCTTGATATTCTTGGCTTGGAGAAAAATAAAAACAGCTCTGAGGTGTCACAATTTGTGCTTCTGGGACTGTCGTCTTCCTGGGAGCTCCAGTTGTTTCTCTTCTTAACATTTTTGTTGATTTACGTGGTTATTGTCCTGGGAAACCTTTTGATAGTGATGGTGGTCCAGGCTGATGCTCACCTGCTCCAGTCACCCATGTACTATTTTCTAAGTCATCTGTCTCTCATTGACCTCTGCCTGAGCTGTGTTGCTGTGCCTAAAATGCTCGGAGATTTCCTACAGAAGGAGAAGACAATACCTTTTTCAGGATGCCTGGCCCAGGTATTCTTTCTGCACTTTCTTGGAGCCAGTGAGATGTTCCTGTTGACTGTTATGGCCTATGATAGGTACGTTGCCATATGCAACCCTTTGCACTACCTGATGGTCATGAATAACCACCTGCGTCTTCGGTTGGTGTTTGGCTGCTGGTGTGGAGGTTTCATCCACTCTGTCACACAGGTCATGATTGTCATTCAGCTGCCTTTTTGTGGTCCCAATGAACTGGACAACTTCTACTGTGATGTCCCCCAGGTCGTTAAGCTGGCCTGCATGGACACTTACTTGGTTGAGGTGCTGATGGTCTCTAACAGTGGTGTATTGTCTCTTGTCTGCTTCTTGGTCCTGCTCTTCTCCTATGCTCTCATCTTAATCACTCTGAGAACTCACCTCCACCCGGGCCGGAGCAAGGCACTGTCCACCTGTGCCTCTCACTTGACAGTGGTCAGCCTGATCTTTGTACCCTGCGTATTCATTTACTTGAGGCCTTTCTGCACCTTCTCTGTGGATAAAGTAGTCTCTGTGTTTTACACAGTGATCACACCTATGCTGAACCCCCTCATCTATACACTCAGAAATGCAGACATGAAGCAAGCTATAGAAAAGCTGAGAAAGAAGCAAGTGACATCCCACTGCTTTGTTAAAGGATGATGTAAAGAATGCTAAAGGGTGTTAAAGTATCCTTTAAAAAAGTATGCTTTCTTGAAATGCTCTTACTTTAGTCCATACATATGTGAAACCCATTTTACAGACTGTGTATCAAAGAGAATACAGCATAAAATTGTAAAACATTACATGCAATAGTATTTGTGAAACATAGTTGGCTTTCTTGGGGGTTAATATGAGTCTGTTACTCAGGAGCATTTACTGGCTGACAGAGGATCTGCATCAATTTCATGATAGAGCCAGAGCATACCTGGAAAGATTAATTCTCTATGCTTTTATCTCTAGCATGTTTTCATTTCATTGATTTATTTTGCTACTTCACTTTATTCAAGTAGCAAAAGATATGATATCCTTTTGTGTCTTCCCTGCTAACAGTCCCTGCTGTGAGGACACACCTGCTGCTGCTGGTTTTGTAGTTTCTTTTGAAGTAGTGCCAGTTCCTCTTGTCCATTCTCCAGCAAAGCATGAAAACCCTAAAATTCTTCTGCACAGTGCTCAAAGGAAATTATTTTTCTGCACTGCCAAATTTTAAAAGCACATATCAACCTGATAAATGTTTACATGTGTGAAGGTAGGAATGCTTGGATGATGGATGGTGCTAGCCTTCCTTTCTCTGTGGTAGAGTCTTCTTTAGAAGCAATATCTTCTTTTACATGGAGTGCAAGTTGATGTGGTTCAGCTAATCATAATGTTTAATTCTAAAGAAGTGATCGAAGAAAAACAAACCATGTTTTAGAGCACCTTCCCTACCTTTGAGGTACTTAAGTTATAACCACTGAGTTACAAAGATGCTTTCAGTCACAGGCAGTATTATTTACTTCATTTCTTATAAATGATCTCAGGGCTGTTAAAAAAAAAAACTTGCTTGATACCAGTTATAAACTAGCATAATCAATGGCATCATTTAAATGCAATAAAGATATCTTCAGAAGCATCAAAACACATCCTCGTCCTATTAAGGAAAGGAAGCTCAGCACTTCCCTTTCATAAAGAGTGAGTTCCACGGTTTGATGGTTTGATGTGTTTCTCTTTTCTGTAGTCTGTTGTGCTCCTGATCTGTGTTGATTGGTTGTGTGTCTCTAACAAAGGGCTTTGATCAGTATTTTTTAAACAACACAGAAAGCATTATATGAGGAAGGAATAAAGGATACTCCACAAAAATCTTCCACAGATTTTTACAAGTGAATATTGAGTCCTGGGGACTGTACTCAGCTCATCTCTCTAGTGCAGTTGGTATCTTTACCCACCCACTTTACCCACTGAGCCATCTTGTGGGCCCAGTTTATTTATCTCTGCCACAAAGTTCCTTTAGCTGTTTTCTGCTTATGGGAGGGCATTTATTCAATTCACTAAATAATATAATGATTAAACCTTTAGTAAATGTTTTATAGTTTCTCACCTTAAACCCAATCAATATTTATAAAGAGGCTTTGATGATTGCTTAAGTTTTCATATTTACATATCTCAGGAGGAAAGATTCTGATTACTAGCTGTTAAAAAGTGTCAGTTTCTAGCTACTACTTTTACTTTATTTTTTAATTTATGAGCTATTAGTTACTCTCAGTCATATTATAAAGAGGTTTTTAATGTCAGAAAAGTGTGTTTTCCACTTTTGTCCTTGGGATTTATGCTTAAGAAAGTGTTTGTGTATATATGAATGTACCAAGGCATTATGCATATATGCACTGCTGTGGAAAGACTTTACACACAACAGAGAAAACTTGTAAGATTAGTAAGAAGGGTGGTTGAGGTAGAAGAGTAATGCCTCTACTACTAAAATCCCTGTCCCATTCTTCCTATCCTCTACTCAATATTTTCTCAGAATCTCTTCCTTGACAATGACTATAATCAAATGTACTGATATAAATATAAATATACTGATATAAACATAAATATAAAAACTCCTGCCTATCAGAGAGTAGTTCATGGAAAGATTTAGGTGGAATTGTGTTTCAGCCAGGAATGTTGCAGAAGCACGAAGCTACCAGTTTTATGGACTAAGCTGAAACAAGCCCTTTTCTGGTACTCCTTTTCGTTTATGAGTTTGTAGCTGGGTTGTTCTTGCTTTAAGTTTCAGTTCTCCAATATTTTTTCTAACTTTAAAATTATTTTTATTAATAAGTAAATAATGTCTCCAGTTTTTTAGACTGAAAATAATTGATATTACCTTTGGGTTATACCCAGTAGCGTTCTCTGCTCAGGTAACATGGTCCTGCTTCCATACATTGCTGAGCTTCTCTCTGACTCTTGCCCTGATCCAAAGTTACCACTGTATTCAGTACTGATGTCAAAAAGCTAGCATTTGGTAGATGGACGTTCTATTTAAACTGTGTGACAGAGCCTTGGCATCTGGGTTGTAGAGTCTACATTAACATGTGAGAGGTCACTGTGGTAAGATTTGGGCTCAGGAGAATTGGTGAGTTAGAAGGTGAGGACCAGAGGTCTGCCCTGTCCATATTGTCATGTTTTCTGACAGAAATTCAAATATTCTGAGGAATTTCCATGGAAACTAGTCCTTCAGTAGTTATAAAGAAATTAGAAGATATCATATTTGGATTTTTGTTAGCATCATTTGTAGCTTTCAAACATATTAATTTTCCACGTTAATTCTTGTGCTGGGTACTATAGATATTTGCATGAGGTCTGTGCCCTGTTATTATCTCTAGATTTCAAAAGTAACTAGTTACTCTTGCAGTAGACTAGAGATTGTTTCCTAAACGTCATATCCACAGGCTCATGACTACCTAAGACTCGACACCAAGGGGTCTACTGCTCTCTTTGGTCTTTGTGGGTATTGTATACACACACACACACACACACACACACACACACACACACACACACACGCGCACACACACACACACGCACACACACACACACACACACTCACACACACACATACACACACACACACATGCACGCACACACATACATGCATGCACACACACACACACACACACTCAAAAATGAAAATAATCTACAAAACTTAAATGTTTGTTTAAGGCTTTTGTATAATCATTTTATAAAATAAGAGGTTAAATTAATCCAGATTTACAACAATGTGCAGTATTCTGTGGATATCTCAGGCGTTATTATTGAATTATACCTTCTTTCAGACATACTAAGTTTTGCTTAGTAAAAAGGCTTCCTCCACTGGTTTGGGTTTTAAAGAATTGTCACACTATTTAACAGTATTTGATTTTGACCTTCAATTCAAAAGACTGTTGAGCAGAGTAACTGGGTGAACATAAGAAACAAATTGTTTCCCAGTTTAAACAAGTGCTTTCCTTATAACAGGTTTTATAGTAGGATCTGATGATTTCGAATTTGGAATACTTGAGATACATTTCATAGACCACATGAAGCTCAAGAAGAAGGAAGACCATATTGTGGATACTTCAGTCCTTCTTAGAAGGGGATCAAAATATCCATGGGAGGAGATGCAGAGACAAAGCTTGGACCAGAAACTAAAGGAAAGGCCATCCAGTGACTGTCCCACCTGGGGATCCATCCTATATACAGTTTCCAAACCCAGACACTATTGTGGATGCCAAAACGTGCTTGCTGATAGGAGCCTGATATAGCTGTGTCCTGAGAGGCTCTGCCAGTGCCTGACAAATACAGAAGTGGATGCTCACAGCCATCCATTGGACTGTGCACAGGGTCCCCAATGGAGGAGTTTCCCCAATGGAGAAAGGTCTGAAGGAGCTGAAGAGGTTTGCAGCCCCATACGAGGAACCACAATATGAACCAACCAGTACCCCTAGAGCTCCCAGGGACTAAAACACAAACCAAAGAGTACACAGGAGGGACTCAAGGCTTTAGCTTGAATATGTAGCAGAGGATGGCCTTGTGGGACATCAGGAGAGAGGCCCTTGGCCTTGTGAAGGCTCAATGCCCCAGTGTAGGGGAATGCCAGGACAAAGAAGTGGGAGTGGGTGGGTTAGTGAGCAGAGGGAGGGGGAATGATGGGGGGGATTCAGAGGGGAAATGAGGAAAGGGGATAAAAATTGAAATGAAAATAAAGAAATTATCTAATAAAAAAAGAAAGAAAAAAAACCACTACCCTTCCACAAACAAAAACAAAACTGAAAAAAAATGAGTCAAAGATATAATATTCTATACTTGTCAAGTTCATTTGCCCTGAAGATCTTGTTAATATCATCATATAAAATGACTAAGAGGACCATGCTGGAAGGCCTGGATGTCTACCAGCCCTACATGGGTGGTGGGTGCAGGCCAGAGGACTGAGCACTTGTGAGAGAGCAGCTCCTGATCTGTGCCACAGGCCTATATGGGCTCTCCCCAGTCTTCCAAGTTGACCTGGAACAAAGTCTAAGCTAGAATCCTGATGTTTAGAGCCTAGACCCCAGCATACTCCAAGTGTTCACGTGTAAAGGAGAAGGGGAGGGCAGAGGAGGGGGGCTATCCACCTTCCAGTGTCATGCTACAGTGCAGTGGAAATCTGGAATGCCTTCCCTCAGCAGCTCTCAGTTCTATATCTTAGTCCCAGACAATGGGGCCAATTACATCTGTCTCTCAGAAGTGCCAGGTAACGGTTTGCCTGGGAGCCTGGGAGTTAATGAATGTCTTGAAGATACCCATCACCTCATGGCTGACTTACAAGTTTTTCCAGAGGTTCTGATGGCTCCAAGGTGAAGCACTCATACTGATCCCAGTGTGACTGGAGACCTCCGAGAGCTGGAGACCTCAGTGTGGGCAGAGGCTGGTGTCATTCTCCCTCCTGAGGAGGCCACAATTCTCCCTCTGTCTCCCCTGAGGCAGAAACAGCTCCCGGGAGTCCTGTGACTCAGAGGGTTCCTAGTCCATTGGATTCCAGAAAGCAGGCCCTGAGGAACCAGTTTATGGAGTTATTTTTATTTTCTGATAAATGGCAAGTGAATGCAGAATGTCTCAAGATCAAAGGATCTCAAGAAAATATGCAGATAGTTGATTACAGTGTCTTAATAAGTGACTTCAAATCTTGTGAGCATCTGGTGGCTGTCGCACCACCTGTCCCCTGCTGATCAGGTGTGGCTGGACACATGGCCTACCAGCTCTGTGGTTAGCAGGTGGCAGTTGACTCTGTCCCACTTCAGACAGATGAGGTTCTCATCATGTGACTGACAGGACTTACAAAACTCTTGGATCCTCTGAATTAGACTTTTGTAGTCTGCTGTAGCTGGTGAATGTGTGGCTTCAACAACAACAACAACAAAGACTGGCCTTTGTCACAGCTCTTGCCTATGGCACTTTGCTCAGATGAGGGATCTTCAGATCCTGGCACATGACCTCTGCACTCCCAGTCGTGGGAGGGAAGATCTGAGCCTCTTTCTTGCACTTAGGGCAGATAAAACTGCTCACGCTCTCCACCACACCGATGATGGGCAGCTTCTCCCTGTGGCAGAAACTGATCTCTTTCTGGACATCCTGGAAGGCCACCTCTTGAGGGATGGTGAGGATCACTGCCCCATCATTGTGTGACACAGGCAGATACTGGACCACAGAGAGGTGTTCATTGGACATTCCAGGTGGAGTGTCTATGATGAGGTAGTTGACATCTTTCCAGTCTATATTACGGAGGAATCGCTTGATCATACCGTTTTTCCCACCCAGATGACAGCACCATCAGGGCTACTGAACAGGAAGCCCACACACATCATCCCCCAGGTTGTCCTCCACGTACAATGGAGACCAGCTGGAGCCATTCTGGTGAACCTGCTCTCCTTCTAAGCCCATGATCTTGGGAATCAATGGCTCACAGATACCGATGTCCATAAGAGCGACCTGTGTGTCTCCATCCTCCACCAGGCCATGGGCAAGGTGGGCACTGAATGTGCTTTTCCCAATGCTGCTTTTCCCAGATGGCAAGCACCAAGATCCTGTGTTTCACCATCTTCATCTCTCTGATTTCCTCCATGGCTGGTCTGGTGTGGCCCCAGCTCTGGATGCGCACAGCCTTTGGTTGGGGCATCCATGACATAAGGCTCCTCAGCTTTCCTGGATGCTGTCTACACCGTGCAGCCATGGGGACCCTTCTCCATCCTGCCGCTCTTGCCCGGGATGTGCTCGCTGGAATCTCAGGGGTATGCTCCAGACTACCTTTTTATCTGTAAAGATTTTTGATTTCAAGTTCTTAGGGTGGTCAAATCTGTTATGATGGGGCCTCTCTGAAGAGGATAGCCAGAGTAACTGCTCTGTGATTATGACAGTTTCACTGTGGGTAAAATAAGAAAAGGCAATTTTCAACAGTTCAAATTACAATCAAGAACAAATAATTTTAAAATTACTCATTGACTTGTCAATGCCTCTTTCAATAAATTTCAAGTTTTTAAAATAGTTTAAAGTGTGTGGCAATACTATTTTACTTGAAATTTTGTACTAGTTTTCACAAGTAAAATGAAATCCTGGCAAGCTTCATTTATTTTATCAGTCATTAAATAAATTGAGTGATTTCAAAGACCTTTTATGGTTATATAGGTATGGGAGTTGCATAAGCTACAGTCTAGTTTAAGTAGCATTATATCCGGAGCTGTCTAGGACAGGCTAAGACTAGCAGGTAGCATTCCTAGAGGTGGCCCACTGCTTTTTGCATGATATATGATGGGTGAGCTCTGTGAGGCAAGGTTCCATAGAGACTTCATCCCAGGATTGCTTCTTGCAGCTGATATGCTTTTCCTGTTATTATTAAATATATATAATAATCACTAGGTATTAGCCCACCCTACTGGCCAGATTTCTGCAGATCAACAAAGATATCTTGTAGTGATGCTGTATAGACAAATAGATGATTTCTTAATTCTTAGTGATAATCCTATAAGAATTCCTAAAATTATATTAGTAATTATTAATAACTTTTATAAGAGGACTGCTATTAAATCCTTTCTGATGTCAAAACTGCAATGAAAACTCTGCCAGTCATCAAGTGTCACGAGTTAATTGCTTCTGAGATAGAAAGCAGGCATTTACAACTTAGAATACATATCTATTAATTGGTAAAACAACTAACTAAAGGTCATAAAAGAAAAATATCAATTTATTATAGGTGCAAGGACAGAAAATAAAATATCAACTGGGTTTATCTATACAAAATTTTAATGTTAACTTATTTATGGTCTTTAACTCTTTATTAACCTGTAGAGCTAATGAATGTCTAGTCTTTTTTTTTTTTTTTTTAGATAATTTCTTTATTTACATGTAAATTTTCCCTTTCCCAGGTTCCCCTCCAAAAAACAAACAAACAAACAAACAAAAACAACAAGAACAAACTTCTTTTGCTTCCCCCCTCCCCATGCCTGCCACCCCACCCTCTCCCACTTATTGGCCCTGGCATTCCCCTACACTGGGGCACAGAACCTTCACAGGGCCTAGGTCCTTTCCTCCTACTGATGATCAAATTTGCAGTCCTCTACTATACACATGGTGCCAGAACATTCAGTCCCACCCTGTATAGTCCTTGATTGGTGGTTGGGTCCCTGGGAGCTCTGAGGGTACTAGTTAGTAATTGTTGTTTGTCCTAAGGGGCTGCAAACCCTTCAGCTCCATAGAACCTTTCTCTAA